>CAAKHD010013563.1:351945-363142 GCA_901007705.1 Fistularia tabacaria | reverse complement strand
AAGAAGGGGGGTGGGGAGAGGGGGGGGGGGGGGGGGGGGGTTATACGGAGATTCAATTAGAAAGAATACATATCTGGCAACGAGTAATCATTTCTGAAGCACTGTGTTATTCAAGGGACTAAGGGACACAGAGTCCAATCTGGAAGATGAAGAATAATCCCAGTTTCTGTGATGCTCTTAAATTCCTTGGAGATCAGTGACCAAAATTTTGATTAAGTTGAGCAATGGCAATAACACTGCAAATACAGTGCATAAGTGTAAAAATTATACTAGTTTCCTTCTTTACATTGTGAGCATAAAGTGGATCTTAATAGGCTGAATATAAAATTGATATTAGGCTTTTTTTTGCTGCAAGAAACAATGCTTGCAATCTAGTTCACCAAATATTGCTAAGATAAAGAATTTCTCTCCCAAGTTAATATTTCAATCGTCTATTAGAAGCGCTAAATGTCCAAAAATGTGATATAAATATAAGAATCAAAACAAGGTTATGTAAATCAGGTAAAGCATTTGATGTGCGTGCACCCTCCAGGTCGTTCAAAAACAACAATATGTATATTTGAATAAATTACATGCTTGAAAATAGGCAAAATAAAACAAATGTAATTGCTTAACTTATCTCAGATTGTACTCGTTTGAATGTCACAAACACTTCGTAAGGGAAGAACTTTCAAACCCTCATCTCTCCCTGATGTCATGAATTAAATATATGGTTGTTGCCACTCTATAACAATTGTGAGCCGAGTAGGAGATGAATCCCTTCTTGCTAGCTCAAAATGTATCCCCTTACTCTCGGTGTTTTCTACATAAAAGATTTTTTCCCCATGTTTGATGGTATGTGCCTTTCATCACGAGTTATCACACTCAGCGAGGTTAAAAGCGAAGACTATTCACCGCACTGCACATGTTTTCATTAAGATAACGATTCATCCACACATAATACAATGTTCATGACGGAGGAGGGTGTAGCTTTGAAACAGTGCGGTGTGTCAAGTTGCCCTTCCCCACAGGAAGCTGCCGTGTCTTCTTTTGTAGTCCAAGTCTTTTTCTGCGCCGTATGGGTTTTGAGATCTCCCGAAAATAATCTTAAAATATTTGTGTATTTATTTATTGTTGTTGATTTGCACCAGAAAAGCGAGGTTAACTAAACCACTTTCGGATAAAGCAAGGCATACCCATCTATCCAAGTTGCATGTACCAATTTTTTTCTCAGTACGATAAAATCCATTTACTTTCAAGACAGCCTGCGGGTTTGAAGATACAATTATACCTGGATGACTCTTTCATCTGCAGCACACCAGCGAGGCGGTTAGTGTCTAACAGCAAGAACATCCCTGGTTACATTCCAACAAGGTGGCGCTTTCTGTGTCAAGTTTGCATGTCCTCCCCGTACCGTGTCCCCTGTCACTCCATCCATAAGTCTTCTCTTCGGTCTTCCCATAGTTTTAGCATCTGTCTTCCCAGATCTACGCTATCCCTCCTCTGGAAATGTCTAAACCATCCCATTCTGGTTTTTATCTCCAAAACATCTAACATGTGCGGCCCAACTTGTTCCTGATTCTATCCGTCCTCATTGCTCCAAACGAGCTCCTAAAGAGCAATGACGGTGAATAGCATCAAAATCTTAATCACTGCTACCAATAGCTCTTTTTCCTGCCTCGTTCAACGCTGCTGTCTCTAAACCATACAGCATCGCTGGCCTCGCCACCGTCTTATACAACTCCCCTGTGCTGATACTCTTTTATCACACCTGACACTTTTCTCCAACCGCTCCAGCCTGCTTGCACATACCTAAAATCCTCCACTCTCTTTACCTCCACTCCCTGCGACCTCAACGTTCCCCTTGGGTCCCTCTCATTCGCACAGATGTATTTTGTCTTGCCGTGGCCAACTTTCATTCCTCTCCTTTCCAGAGCATACCTCTGCCTCTTGATTTTCCTCCACCTGTGCCTTGTTCTCACTACAGATCACAATGTCATCTGTAAACATGGAGATTTCTGTCTGACCTTATCTGTCAGCCTATCCATCTCCAAAGCAAACAAGAAAGGGCTCAGAGCTGATCCCCGATGCACTCCCGCTGGCACCTTGAACTTCTCTGTCAAACCTGCATTACACCTCACCACTCTCACAGCACCCATTCATGTCCTGCACCACTCTTACATACTTCTCTGCCGCTCCAGACTTGCTCATACAGAGCTACAATTTCTCTCTTGGCACCCAGTCATACATGAAGTATAGATAATGAATGAATGAACTAGTCTCTCCCAATGTACATCGCTAAAATGGCTAAATGGCACGTGCTAATAAACCTATTTTCTGTGAACCCTCACACAAATAACTCTAAATGTCTATAGTTTTCATTTAGTCACAAGTGAAGAATTTGGCCCATGTGATCAGCATTATAGTAAAGCAAATTTACCTTTCTAATGGATCGCATATAAAGTATAGGGAGTTGTGAGAGAAGAGGATACAGAGAGTAGGGTTCGATGGAGGGGGTTGATTCTCTGTGGTGACCCCTGAAGGGAGAAGCCCAAAGGAAGAAAAGATGAAGTAAGGAGTAGTAATCTCTTTAATAGTGCTCAATTTAGCTATGCAAGAGTGACTGTACTGTCTATTCAATTAAAGCTTCATAAAAATTATGAGCTTCATCTCAAATGTACATTGTTTTTATACAATTCCTGTATGATTTTATTTCTTTGTTTATTTTGCTCTACTAAAACTATTTATACAGAATAAATTCATATTAGACTTGGTTTTTCTGTGCAGCCAAGCGTACCAATAATCGTCCGAATTTTGTTCTGTATCTCACAGAACCTGTGCTGAGCACAAAGCAGACCCTTCCTTTTGTGTTGATAATTCATCTAAAGCTGATTTAACAGCCTGTATTTTTTCCTGGAGAGTCTTTTTTAGAAAGTTGGGTCTTAAATTCTAATTCTTATTCACGCAAGCTTTTTCTACACTTTTTTTTTCGACTGCTCTTTGAGGGAATCACTTCTTACCAGCACAATATAAAATAATTAAACCTCTGAGGTGGGCCTTATCAGCTTCTCAAAGGGCCAATGGAATCATGTTTCCAGTATCATTAAAGGGTATATACATGTTAAACAGCTCCTTCATAAATGTAACTTGGACGGAGGATAGGATGAAGGACCTCCTCGGGTGAGTATGAATCACAATATTGTTGGCCAATGGTTTACGACTGCAAATTAGAATAAAGCTTTCTTTTATTCTTCCCCAAACTGTCTTGAAATAAAGAAGCAAATCAGTGCTGAATAAACTCTTCTGGGAATATGAAAAGAACAAGAAATGAAAATAAGCAAATTTGAGACTTTCTGAATATTTAACAGGTTAAGGTCCAAACAAATCTCCATGATAGTTAGATATTTCTTAAAGAGGGACCTTTCGAATGGCAGATTATGACAAACCCAGTGATTTTAATCAGCAAGGAGGAAACATGTAGGTAACGTGTCACAAGAGGACATCCCTCTGGTGCACTCTGGGCCCACAAAGCTCGTCCAATCATTCGCTCTCCATACAAATAGCTGATTTCCGGCACATCCCGCTCCATTCCACATTTCTTAAGTTAATTTACAGGTCGGTTAAGTGACCGAACAAAGTCCACTCCCATTTTAAGCTGTTTTATGTTTGGAGCGTGTAAAGGGACTTTATGACGGAAACGTAAAAATTAAATAGTCACATTTTTAAAAGTGGATTAGATTTCCAAGTAATAATAAGGACTAAATCTCAAATTTAATTATCTGGTTTAACCCCTGTGATGTAACCGAAATTATTCTGATGGCCGGTTTTGGATTGTGCAATTATTGTTCCAGTAGACATTTTGATAATGCTGTAAATGTGGAACTGTTGGGATGTAATTATTAGGAGCACGCTCAGGACATGATCAATACACTACCACTTTAAAAAAATATTACGATAATTAAAAAAGCATAACAATTTCTCTGCAGTCATGCAAACACGAAGAAAGGTAATAAAAGTCACCACTTAACTGCTTAGAGCCTGAGACTTTATCTAACATCTCACTCGAGTATTGCAGAAACTTTATTACAATATTGTACAATGGATGGACTCTGAGCCAATCTCTTAGATTGATCACTTCTGTTTGGACAGCTGGGAAATTCATTGCAGAATAACAGTATTTAAAGAATCACACCGGAGAAGGTTGGCAATTTAAATTTGACTTTATATTTTCACGGACACAACTGAGAACTGAGGCTTACAAATTAAATACCAGCTTTGCATGATGCATTCTCTAGTTCCGGGCATTGTTGACTACATTTCTCTATCACGGATAATGGCTGATATTTTCATTCATTCATTATCTATACTGCTTATCCCACACTCAGGGCTGTTGGAGCCTACTACTCGTTGAGAGGTGAGGTTTGCCAGCCGACCACGGGGGCATATACAGAGACGTACAGCCGTTCACTGTTGCGGCCAAGTAGGCTCTTCAATTAACCTACTGCATGTTGTTGGACTGTGGGAGGTAACCACAGACAGGGTTAAAACATGCAACCGCCTCCTCCCCCTGTCGAAATTGAACCTACGACCTACTTACTTCCACCGCTGCGGGGTGGAAGCACCGACCACTGCGCCACTGTGGTATTTCTTTTCCTTTTTTTCATATATTTGAAAACCATTTATGGCCTGAAATAAGACAGTTCTGATAGGCCCAGCTGGCAAAAATTTACATTTTTATTTCTTAAAGTTCGTAAAAACAAACGAGGCACATTAAATGTCGCCTCTCGAGGACTATCCACGTTCCAGTCTGCATCCAATTGCACCATTCGGATGATGAAAGATCCAAGATAAATCCTGGGAAGAGTAGAACGGGTGTCTTGTTAATCCAGGCCTCCTTTGGTATAACGATAGAGGCTTAAAGAAATTCATATGGACAAAAATACACAAAAAGGCAAAAAATCCTGATGTTGGGATATGTCTATCTATCTATCTATCTATCTATCTATCTATCTATCTATCTATCTATCTATCTATCTATCTATCTATATGTATATAAATCCACCCAAAACATCAAAACATGGACTTATAGATAGATAAACAGCATTTTCATGTTTTTCAGTGACATGTAAGAGCTTTGCAGTCAGGTTGCTATAAACTACTTGACATTAACACTGAGATATCCATGGGCCATCGCAAAACAGGTTGATTACATCCATTAATGGCAACATCGAGCGCCAAAATTAACAAAATTAATATTGTTTCAGGAGAACCATGCCCACCCTATCTAAAAAAGATCAGCTCAGAAACACTGAACAGGGATTCTTCACCTTTATATATTCATTGTTGTGAATGTGAGCTTTTAAAATCAGCACGGTTAAACTGGAACAGCGAAGGATGTACCAATCGGGATTGACCGTACAGAAAGAGGAGCGAATGGTGAAGCGTTTCGCATAACAGCCCAGCTTGTACAACGTCAAGTCTCCAACATATCACAGCCAGGCTGGAGAGGAAAAGCGATGGAAAGGCACCACCATACCACTCTACAACAACCCCATGCACTTACGGGGTGCATATATGTAAGCCTCCGGCCTAAGCCACACCCCCAGTCCCGTGGGGTGAGAGGCCATACCCCTCAGTGTCCACAACAACATAAGTTTTTAATGAGAATAATGAAGTATGTCAAAAAACTAGACCATTTGGGTGTAATTAAAGATTACTTTTAGTAGTAGTAGTTTAGTACTTTTAGGAAGGGGACAATTACTCCAACTGTGATTCGAAACATCATTATCACAGCAATAACCTTGATAACCATGACGATTTACAATCGCCTGTTTCATGCAAAACAAAACAAAAAAAAAATCCATTCTTTCCAGAACAACCGAGAAACATATCTTATCAAAAAGATACCGCTGAAATGTGGAGAGGGAAATGCGTCTAACATCTCCGAGTACAGCAGCGCTGCCATCGGCTATCCATAATCCTTGATTAATGCTCTGAATGACGTTTTCCGGTTGTGGTTTGACCTGATGTAGATAACAATTCTTGCGCAGTCAGGATGTTGTTGTATCCTGGTCCACAAGGTCTGACTGCGAATTCCAACCCAAAAAATCATGAGCAACAAAAGCAGCCAGAAGTCATACATTATCAATGAAAGCTGGCAACAAAGAACATCAGATGACTCGGCAGCCCTGAGCAGCACAAAATCAACCACTGAAGCAAGGGATTTGAGCCGAGCAAAGTTTAACTCGGTGAAAAGAATAAGCGACAGTCGATGGCAGGTGAGGATTCACTGCGGGGAGGGAGAACCACCGGTGTCCCTGGTCACAAGGAGTCTTATTGCTGCAGTCTGGTGGTTTCGCATAAACGGCTACACTCAGGAGACCGGGTTGATTGGAAGAGGGGCTGTGGCTGGAGATACGTAAGCACTTGAAGTGTGTCCATGTGTGTGTGGTGTATGTGAGAGGTATCAAGAGTGAAATCTCAGTAAACATGTATCACAGAGCAGAATCAACAACTGCAATCGATTCAATGATTCCCAATCATAGTCCGCGGACATGTTTTCCCATGTTTCCATATAATACCTGTGGTTCTTCCACTCAGTAGCAAATGCAGGTTCTCATTCCCTGTTGTCTTTGGATATAAATAGATGTTTTACACATAGCTGGTGTGTTGCTGTTTTAATCAGGTTGCGGTTTTAAAGTATTTTACATTTGATTCCATTCCCCATTAACACATGAATGGTGATGAAGCTACCATATGAGGCGCTAACTGGGCCATCATACCCCAAGGACACTTCAACAAGCAGACAGGAGCAGCCTGGAATCGAATTGCCAAAATTTGGAGGAACGTCCGCTCTACCAGCAGAGTCGAAGCCGCCTCCGGGATGAGACAAACTTGAGAAAAGAAGAAAAAAAATGTCAGACTTTCAAAACAATAACTTTTTCCTCGAATTGCTGCGTCATCAACTGAGATCTCAAGCCTTTCTTATTGTCAAAAATATATTGCTGTTAAAAAAAAAGAAAAAAAAACACAGTATTGAAAAAGCGTCAGGATAATGTGTGATCTGATGTGTGAAAAAACAGGGGGAATTATTAGAATTGTAACTGGGACATTTGTGTTATCCCTTGATATTCTTTTTTTGGTCAAAATGTTACACCATTTACCTTTCTGTGTGCAGCATGCAAAATATTGGTGCATGAAAGGAGACAGCTGTCAGGCACACAAAGAAACAAACCTGGGCTGGAGTTTTGCTGGTGAAGAGACACTTCATCTCAAAATACGTGGCAATCAGTACCATATTTGCATAACCGAGGGCCGACTGGAATTTACAAAAATCAACGTAATCCGCCGCCGCGTCCGTGCACGAGCACCTCTTTGTCCCCTCGAATTATTGTCGGCTTTATCGTGTTGAACTAGAACATTTCCTTTTTCTCCCTTTGTTTATGTCACACGCAGATGCATATATGCACAGTACGGTCCCATGCATGCTGGGGGTGCACTCATACATAGCAACGCCATTGTTGACTCACTGATCCTTCTTACTCTGTTGTTTCTGATACACCTGTTCAATTTACCACCTCCCACACACTTATACACAAACACACACACAAAAACTGTTAAACACCTCCAAAACAGCTCAAATAACTCAGAATTTGGGAGGAGTGAGAATCTCTATGTGTACTCTTGTTTTTTTGTCTTCGTCTGTGTGTGTGTCTATGTCTCTGTTAGGTGGTGATTCCGCGGCATTGGAAATGAGAAACAAAAAAAAGCAAAAAAAGAAGTAAAATAAATCTTCTTTGCAAGCTGTATACTCTTTTCTTCTCTTTTCCCTTTCCTTTTGTGTATTTCCCTCTTCCTCCTCCTCCTACTTACCGCTCTCACTGCATCTTTTTTCTGCTGCTTGCATTTATCTTTATTCATAAAACTCCTGTTTTTCAGGTCCTCTTAACGCCTTATCATCTTTACCTTTTCTCTCTGAACCTGAGTGCAATCTGTTAAAGCCTTAAAGTTACAAAAATATTTTCTATTAAGATGGTAATCCAACTTTATCACCGGACATGGAGAGCCTCGTATTCATTTTAACCCCATCTCCAGCATTTGCATTGAATAGTTTGAAAATGTATAATTAATATAAACATAATAATAAAACAAATAAAATAAATACAATAAAATACAATGAAAATAAAGATAAAAATGAAAATAACTAAAGCTCAGTGAGACCTTGTTGGAGATAACATCAGATGTATATCCACCATTGTGACCAGGTACTTTAGCACTTGCTCTCATATACTCACCCTGGTGGCTGACAAACAAATAGATTGCTGTTTTTTGCTTTTTTTGTTTTTTTCTCTCCAAGCGCCGACATGCTCCCCCCGCCAGAACAGTTTGTCCCAGTTTCTGACTCAGAATCTCTCATACAGTTTATTTAAAAACGTGTTCACCCACCAAGATTTTTCCTCTATATATGTGTAGAAGTACGGATATACACAAAGTTGTGTTCTCTGTGTAAAGGAAGTCAAAGCTTACATCCCTGGGGGGATCAGGAACAGAAAAACTCAGACCCACATAAGGACTGCTTGGCATTCCTGGCTAGGGATTCATCTGTGCACTTCATGAATACAACAGGTAGATCAAAATATCTATCTTCTCCACTTATATTAACATTCACCAAAACACACATGCACTGTTGTAAGTGAAAAACGTCAAGTTAATATTGCTTTTACGAATTCACTAATTTCAAGGTTACGGTGTGACTTTCTGTCACAAGCTGCAAATTCAGCATATACTGCCATGTATGTAATGCCAATAACGAACAATGCCGATTTTACTGCAATAAACTATCTCCCTTGTTTGTGTTGATTTCTTCACTATAACAACATGTAAGTTATTACATATCATTATCAGGCCGGCACGGGGACATAGCGCTTCTACCTCGCAGCAAGAAGGTCCCCGGTTTGTTTCCAACAGGGGCCTTTCTGTGGGGAGGTTGCATGTTCTCCCCGTGTCTGCATGGTTTCCTCTGGGTTCTTATTTTTCTATCCATACTCTAAAAACATGCAGTTGGTCAATTAGAGACCCTGAATTGCCCAGACGTTAATGAGTGGGTGAAAGGTTGTACATATCTGTATGTGGCTCTGTGACTGACTAGCTACTGTGCAGGATAAGCAGAACATACAATGAATGAGTGAATGAATGAATGAAAAATAATTCATTCCATAATTCTTGATAGAACTATCAAGTCAGCAATGCCTAAACCTACAGAACGCATCATATAAAACTAGTTTTAATTCTGTATTTGTAAGCCTCAGTTCTCATTAGGATAAGTGGTATAGACAATGAATTAAAGAATTATTATTGTTACTTTGTACTCGTTTGAACATATGCCCCTGTCAGTGTCCAGTTTGGAATGCTGATTTTATGTTTTGTGATTTTATCAAAAGCAAGATAATGAAAAAATTCAGACACAGGCCAACAAATTCAAACAAGGGGCAGGCAGGAGGAAAAGGGCCGAAACCAGGCAAGCAGGCTGCGTCAAAAGCAGGTTAATTGGGCAGAGCAGAGTGGTAAAGGTTATGACGAGTAACACTGCAAAATGGCAAAAGACAACTCAGGGTAAGTGTAGTGGTGTAAATAATGACAGATTGGTGAGAAAATGGGCCACAGGTGTGGAGACAGGCAGAAAAATCCAGGTGATGGAAACCGGCAGATTCAATGAGCCTGAAAGGATAACAAATTCTAAAACAGGGGACATTCGTTGATGAGACGCGAACAGAACGAGATGACAAAAAGAGAAGATTTGAGGGGATGATCATGCAGGCGGGCGGTTGAGCCCAGGGGGATTGTGGGGTTTGTAGGACGGTTGAAGCAGGCTTCAATTGACAGGCTCAGACTTTGATATATGACAGGTACGATAAAACTTCATGAAGGGAGGCAAATGAATTACAACAGCAGCAGGATTGATGACCTTAGAGAAAAGTTATGAGTTTCAAACGTGGGCATTTCATGGATTCCATAAAGACGGGAGGGTCCCATGTGGATTAACAGATGGAATGACTTTCTTGGCGGAACAGAGAGCAGCAGTGCGATGTTGGTTTGGAGAGAGATTGTGGAAGATGAAAAGGTGGCGAAGACCTGTATTTGCCTTCACACTTCCAGCCAACAGCTCAAATGTAGAGAAACAGAGGGTGTGACTCGACCACAGAACGCTAGATTACGTAAGGTGGGTTTTTTATTTTATGTTCAACCTGAAGGAGCAGCTCGACCGAAATGATGGGTTTGCAGGACGCAAAGAGAGAAGAGGGATTTTTTTTTCTGTTTGACCCAAGCTCAGAGACCATGGGGTGTTGGGGATAGATATGTATTTGGCACCAGATGAGCAATGCAGCGGCCAGAGAACCTTTGAAAAAGTGATCGCTGACTGTCTCGCTGGGAGAGGGAGGTGAACCAGATTCAAAGAGCTGTGGAATCAGCGGTGACAAGGTTCACTTTCACTTTCCGTTCTGCAGATATGACAGGGAGAGAGAGGGAAATTGCACTGGTAGATATATATACTGGAAGGGAGGGGACAAAGAGTATCAGTCACAGGTGTGGAGATGGGCAGATTATATGGCCCAAGAGGCAGGATTTGAAAATAAGTTGTGCTCAAACCATCAGTCTTCCCAGGATCCTTCAGCATTGGGTTTATACTCAAGTCTTAAACAATTGAAATCTTCTGTTATTCATCTCCTTGACATGATTTGTTTGGGTTGAACCGACTTGATTACAATAAATAAAAACCTTTGATGACTCCAATCAACACACCTACAAGCTGATGTCAATAAAACTAGATGATGCAAATGTGACATAAAAACAATGTAACATGTAATTGCCCTGACCATCATTCATACTTTGTTGCACTGTTTAATTTACTATTTTTTGTAAATGTGTGGAGTCATGAACATCTTTTAAATCAGACGATTTTTGTACATTGAATTTCCAATAATAAGGGAAAATGTTTTTTTAAACCAATTTCAATTAGCCATATAGTCAGTAACATAACAGTTTCGACACAGTTTCAAGCACACACAGTGTTACACAACAGTTTATATATATATATATATATATATATATATATATATATATATATATATATATATATATATATATATATATATACACACATATATATTGATTCTATGTTTTTAGAGTATATACGGAGACAAAAAAAATAACACTCTCA
>CAAKHD010013563.1:331862-351925 GCA_901007705.1 Fistularia tabacaria | reverse complement strand
TTTTTTTTTTTTTTTTATCTATTTTAATTTAAATTTTTTTTTCTCTTTAAAGATTTTATACATTTTTTTTTCACAAAAGAGTATATATATATATATATATATATATATATATATATATATATATATATATATATATATATATATATATATATACACACATATATATTGATCCTATGTTTTTAGAGGCTATACGGGGACATAAGAAATAAGACTCTCTCAGCCCATTCTTTCCTCTACTGAGTATTTTGTGACAGCTCCCACACAGGCAGGTATTTCGCACGGATTCAGAGTCATCCCATTACATAAACATAGCACAGCATGGCAAACAAATACTATCCATCTGAATGTGAAGGCTAATTTCAAGAGGTTACACACCTATCAGTCTAAGTTAGATCTCTTTTGGATGGGGCGCATATTTGCAAGCGGAGAGTAAACAAAGGTGCAACAAAAGAATGCACAACACACCATGTGGTTCTCTGGGTACTGAATGAAATTGGACAGCATAATTCTCTAACTCCCTGAGCCGGGGCTGACGGGGCCTGAACACTGGAAAAGAATGCATAACCCCTAGTTTCTACGCATATGGGGATCCATGACATCCCGTGTGAAAGGACGGACAGTGTAATAACTATTCTGCAGCGGGAACATATGAAGGAGCCATTACTCTGCCTCATGTGTGCTTTTTAACTCCACCAGTTTTTAACTGCATTCCCACTGCACATAAATGATATGTGGTATATATGAAGTATATAGATGTAGCACGCTTTAAATTAAACAGATAATTGAATTATTATCTGAATTCTGGTGACATATTAGCCTGTTTAAAATGTTTAGAAGATTTTATAGATTATGATTGTAAAAATAAAAATCAGAACACAAAAGCGCATTCAACTTTTCATTTGCATTTTTTTTGAAGGGGTCAGATAGAAGACAGAGATTTAACGATCAAATGTGGTGAGGAACAAAGGATGAGCAGCTCAAACTATAATGAGGGCCAAGATCATGGTGTGCCTCAGATAGTCCACAGGATCTTTTATTTGATTCTGAATTTTACAGGAAGCCAGTGGAGCCAAGTAAGAATAAGGACACTATGGATCCACAGCTGGAGAGCTGGATAACTTTTGGGCTGAGCATCTTTTTGGAGAACACGGCGGGCTGAGACAGATATAGACAGAATTCCCGCGAGGTGGGCGGGATGAAAATCAATCTGTGCTCTACGGTGGGACCAAATAGGTCTGTTCTTGTAATGTTTTTTATCTGAAGGAATCAATGGCAGAAACATTTTTTTATCGAATGACCGCATATATCGATCGAACATGTTCGCTCTATTATGGTTAAAGTGAAGTATTCTGGAGTCTTTTATAGTTAATAAAGCAAACTTCAGGATATTTAAAGAGTTTTGTATCTGACGTGTCAGCCTTTGTGTGTTGAGAAACTGTAATTCATGAAAATAAAAATATCTGGGTAAATAGGCCCGGTCACTTTTCATTCAACGTTTTGAACAGATGAATCAGTTTAACATTTCAGCTGTAAAAATGTGACCACCCATTATTTTTCGCCAATCAGACTTCAATAAGCCTTTATGATATTTGCAGATGACATTGCTATCTCTAGTGAGAGCAGGAAGCAGGTGGAGGAAGATCTGGAGAGGTCAAAGTATGTTCTGGAAAGGATAGGATTTAAGGTTAACCGGAGCAACACAGACTACATATGTGCGAATGACAGGTACAGAGGTGGAACGTTGAGGTTACGGGGAGTAGAAAAAAAGTAGGAGGATTTGAAGTACTTAGGGTCTACAGTCCGAAACAATGAGCATGGAAATGGGTGAAAAACTGGGTGCAAGCAGGTTGGAGAAAAGAGTCTCAGCCAGAATGAAATGACAGGAGTACAAGTCGGTGGGGAGACCAGCGATGCTGTATGGTTCTAGAGGCAGAGGCATCGAGGAAGAGGCAGGAAACAGAGCTGGAGCAAGCAGAGATAAAGATGTCGAGGTGCCCTCTGAGAGCGAGAAGGATGGGTAGGATCAGGAATTAATCCATCAGAGGGCCATCACATGTTAGATCTTTTGGAGATAAAGTCAGAAGGAACTGGTGTGGACATGGAGAGAGGGGGCATGGTGAATATGTTGCTCGAAGGATCCTTGAGGTTGGAACTGCCAGACAGAAGGCCTTGCGTAAGACTGAAGAGAAGAGGTACGGATGTATTGAAGTTAGTTGGTGTGAGAAAAGAGAGTACATTGAATAGGGTTAGATGGAGAATATTCATTGACCCCTGAATTGCGCAGCCAGTGGAAGAAGAAAGTATGTTTTAAAATCACAAATTGATTTTACATTGCAGTTCATCCTATTTCCGTACAGCTCTACGCTCTTTTCAAAGCAGGATGTGAATCAGTTACGTTGCAAGTGTGTTTATAACACAATTAAAGTCAGATAACCTGCTAGAAAATGCTAAGTTGGAGTCGAGTAAACCAGATCGGATTTCTTACTAATCAGTTTTGCGTATTTGTTACATTTGTCCATAGGTTACCTATTGTACTGTATAGTATCATATGATGTAATCCACGTCCTTTTTGCCAAAGCAGAATAAATAAATTAACAATTCATGATACAGAAGTATTTTTTAAGTTATTGCTAATCATCTAAATGACACCAAAAAACACACTGACACAAAAAAAACATGAATCATACATGTGCTCTCAAAAAACAAGCGGTGAGAAATTATATTTAGAATATAGCAGAGAGAGTGTCTTTGTGTTTATTCATCCCTTATACCACTGGAGCAGCACTGAGAGAGCATTCCCTACAACTGTGCGCCTGACCTTCAATATTATTAAGGAGCTTTCTTTATTCCTGACACACTCACAACTCTTCCCCGAAGAAAGCAATTCATCCATTTTACAATGACTTACCCCCAAAGGCAATTATGTCTGTTTTTCACCACACCTTTCTGCTTCTCAATAAAGCGCTCACAAATGGAGAGATCATAGATGTGCATCACGGAAGTGAAATTGAAAAGATTGCGAGATGTGTGAGGAAATGAGCGGTAGATGGAACGTGTCAATGCACATGCACGGGCGCACGTGTACGAGGAAGAGGGTGAGAAATGGTTGCGTCAAGAGATGCCAAGATAGTCAAAGGGAAATTGATATTAAAAGGGGAGGTGAAAGAGAAGAATGAGGAGGCTGGTTTACGAGGAGTTGTGAAATTGACGGAGCCGAATGTGTCTTCGGCTTAGACTGAGTGGGATTTCAAAATGCGCATAATAACTAACGTGCAAATATGATACAACTAAATCTATTTAGATCCGTCATTAACAATTTTATTGTGTTACATTTTTGAGAAATGTCTACTGTCTACTGTCCATTATCAGTAACAAATCCAGTTTTATCACAATACATCACAAACCCATTCGGAAAACATTCCAATTTTTTTTTGCAGCAACCCAAATATTATGCAGGTAACACAGTGGCATGCGGAGGTTAGCATTTCGACTTCGCAGTGAGAGAGTGTCTGGTTTGATTCTTTTCTGTGGGGAGTTTCTGCATGTTGTCTGTGTCTGCATGGATTTTTTCTCCCACAGGCCAAAAACTTGCGAATGGTCAATTGGAGTGCCTAAATTAAATGACAGAGTGGAGGTTTGTATGTCTCTGTATAGTCACATTCTTAATATAATAACCTAAGTCATTTTTCGACATAAATGATGCTATTTGCCTAAACCAGCTCCTTATTCAATCATGGCTCAATTTTTTGTGTGTCTTCAAGTCTGAAAAACTTGAAAAAAATCACTTCGGCGATTGCATTAAGAGAGGGAAGATATGACATGTGAATGAGTGAATGCTTGTTTTCACTTTAAGTGACTCTTTGATCGACTGGCAATCAGTCCAGCGTGTACTCTGCTTCTCACCCAGTGAAAGCTGAGATATTTCTCTGTTCGGAATAAGTGGTACAGACAATGAATTAATTGATTAATTAATAATTAACTGTTCTAAAACTACCCTTGTGCACTCCAATTACCCTTGTTCAGATTTCTTTGTTTTATTTAATGATTATTCCATGTTGTCTGCTCGGCACTGATCAACCAAAGCAAATCCCTCGTATTGAAAAAATAGTTGGCTATGAAAGAAATTCAGATTCCAATTTTGATGAACATAATGCATCATGTCACTTCAAAAGGTCTTTCTCTTGTGTTCTCCTACAACTCTATCTTCTTCTTCTTGTTTTCCTTTCGGTTCTTCCCTTCAGGGGTCGCCACAGCGAATCAAACTTCTGCATCTAACCCTATTCTCTGTATCCACCTCTCTCACATCGCCTAGCTTCATATCCTCTCTCACTACGTGTATTAATCTTCTCTTCGGTCTTCCTCTAGACCTCCTGCCTGGCATCTCCGATTCCAGCATCCGTCTACCAATATATTCACTATTCCTCCTCTGTACATGACCCAACCATCTAAGTCTGTCTCCTCTGACCTTCTCTCCAAAACATCTAACATGTGCTGTCCCTCTGATGGACTCATTCCTGATCCTAGCCATCCTTGTCACTCTCAAAGAGAACCTCAACATCTTCATCTCTGCTCCCTCCAGCTCTGCCCCCTCTCTAGTTACCACCACTCTTTTCCATTACTTCATTGTATGGCTCATCAACTTTATCCCTCTATAGTTACCCCTTTTCTTGATAATGGCCCCATCACATTTCTTCTCCATTCCTCAGGCAACTTCTCACTCTCAGAGATCCTGTTGAATAAGCCAGAAACTCTACCACTGCCTCCCCTTGACACTTCCATACCCGAACAAGTATATCATCAGGACCAACTGCATTTCCACCCTTCATCCTCTTCAATGCCTTCCTCACTTCACTTTTACTAATCTCTGCTACTTTGTGGTCTACAATAGTCCTCTCTTCTACCCTTCCCTCTCTTTCATTTTCCTCATTCATCAGCTCTTCAAAGTCCTCTTTCCATCTTCCCATCACTCTTCTAGCGTCTGTCAATACATTTCCCTCTATATCCTTAATCACCCGGACCAGCAGTACATCCTTTTTGTCTCTATCTCTCTGTTTTGCCAACATGTACTCATCATTCTCTCCCTCCTTACTGTCCAACAAAGCAGGTCATCGTATGCCTTTTGTTTAGCCTCCTGTCTGCTCTCTTCAGTCCCCTCAATGTCCCACTTCTATTTTGCTTACCGCTTTCTCTGTGTACACTCCTGCACTTCCTCATTCCACCACCAAGTCTCTTTATCTACTTTCCTTCCAGAAGACACACCGAGTACTCTCCTACCTACTCCTCTATTTTCAGCTTCCACCACTTTATCCTCTGCTCTGCCTTTGTCCTCTTGATCTTCTTGTCACCAGAGTCATCCTCCAAACCACCATCCTATGCTGTCTGGCCACACTCTCACCTACCACTACCTCGTCTTGACAAGATGTAGTCTACCTGAGTGCTCCTACCTCTGCTCTCATAAGTTACCTTATGTTCCTGTCTTTTCTGGAAAAAAGTGTTCACTACAGCCATTTTCATCCTTTTTGCAAAGTCTACCACCATCCGTCCCTCTACGTTCCTATCCTGGATACCAAACCTGCCCATCACTTCTTCATAACCTCTATTTCCTGCACCAACATGTCCATTGAAGTCTGCCCCAATTACCACTCTCTCTTCTCTGGGGATATTCTGCATCACTTCATCTAACTCATTCCAGAACTTCTTCTTCTCCTCTAACTCACCTCCTACCTGTGGGGCATAGCCACTAACAACATTGAGCATCACACCTTCAGTTTCCAGTTTCCTACTCTCAGTCCCAGACTCCTGCCTTTTCTCTTCTTCCTCTGCTTCCGAACACGACTTCCTCCTCTTCTTCTTCGACCCACAGTACCCCAATTTCCACTGGTACCCTGAAGGTTATCGGAACCAATGGTGGTCTTTGTTAACCCGGGCCCTGCGCGATCCAGTTTGAGATTCGTAGGTTTGATTTGCAAATTTGGTTTTGGCAAGTTTTATGCCTGATGTCCTTCCTGACGCAACTGCATTTATCCGGGCTTGGGACCGGCTCAGGGAGACACTGGCCCGTGCTGCCCTGAGGCTGCATTTCTCTTACAGCACTATCTCTGTCTGTTTATTTCAAAAGAACCATGTACAGCATGTTGTGTGTTGTTTGTTACATTTTGACTGCAGAGACTTGGTTAATTTCACCAACTTTCTAATTATGAACAGTGCAAGAGAGATGCGCTAAAGCAAGAGTGGCCAAATGGCCACATGTGACCCCTGGGCCGTAAAATGCCCAGGTCTGCGCAAAAGGATCAAATATTTTGCTGCACAAAATAACTTTCGCAAACTTGCACTGTCTTCCCAAAACTGGTAACAATCTTCCGCCTTTATCTGGGTGATCCAGATGAATGCATGTCTGTGTGCTGCAAGTGGAGGTGGTGCAGCTCTTATTTCAAAGATGCAAAGAGGAAACATCGCCCCTCAGGTTGTACCAGAGTGAATGAAGAAGACTTCCAATGCCGCTGCCTTGTCAGGACTGATTGAAGAAAAAGCCCTTGTTTGGCATCTTTAGCTGCAGACATAGCGGTGATTAATGATCTGGGCTATGACTTGTTGGAGAAAAACATTTTAATGATGAGAAATGTATCATTATTGTGGCTATAAAGGAAAAGACAAATGAAAAACGCAGCCTTGTTTCCCATACATTATCTTTTTAAAGAAGAGAGAAACCTGCCACACAGGAGTCTTTCTACTCGCCAAAGCAAAATAAGTACTTCCCTCTTTGGTGGAATTGTGTTTGTAATTGATATTTTCTTATCAAAAGACAAATATCATTGATGTAATATTAATGAATCCTTTACCTCTATGCAATAATGGACTATCCAGGCATCATCCATTTCCATCCACTTGCTTCCATTTAACTACAAACAATGGTTGCTGAAGCCAATCCTAGCTGACACTGGATAAGGTGCTTATAAATTTGAGGACAAAGTTTCCTTGAGTTGTCAACGTGCTGTTTTTCCAAGTTGTACATTTTTGAGAGCAGCTTTTGTTTACCCAGTTCTGACTACATGCAACCAATATGCAGATTAATACATAAGCCCACCCGACCAAAATCGAATCGGTCACGCCGCAAGTTCACACCTGCGTGTCTTACAGTCACAGATATCTGAACTCACACTGAGCACATTGAAACGCTTCGCTTGAGAAAAGGCCTTTTTTTGCCTCAGCGTTGACAAAAATGACTCGGGCTCGCAATTAAAGTCAGCCTTCCATGCTTAATTTTTCATTACCAAGCTATTCCACCGAGCGGTTCATTTTGCCTCCTTTCTCGACATTGGCGTGACTTGTTTACAGGTGGAGCTCTCCAGAGAGACTAATAATACCCGCAGTTGAAATATCACTTCTGCACACAACAAACAAACAGGCTATGCCGAGGAGAGTAAGACGGGGGATGAGAGACAAAGAAGGACAACACATTGATGGCTGAGTACATTTTGACAAAGATCAAGTCAGTACAACTTCAATGATTTTAATTACTTTAACCAAACTTGCAGAAAACTGATGTATTCCTGACTAATTTCGCACTTAAACCATCAAAATGAATAGTTTACAAGGCCCAGTGACCCCCTTTGGAACCATTTAAATATTGAAAAGAAAAGAGTGCAACAAATCTGCTGAAGGAGTGTAAGTATTGCATTTTATACTATATTATCCAAGGAATTTTATCATCTCTACGAATTCGCACATCCTGTATACGATATTTGACTTCAGAGGGGCAGAAACTCGATTTAATTGTAATGTGTTTCATTTCCTGAAAGGCGCTCCTGCAAAAAATGCCCCATGTATTCAAATGTACCATTCCTAAGTCTTAAATATCACAGTGAAAGAAATGTCTAAATGAATATCTGTCTGACACTATTGCCTCGTTTCATTTCTTTGGTTTTATTTCTCATGTTCTCCCTCAAAGGAAACAAACGCACGACATCTCGAACGTCCCTTTCATGTGCCACCACAGTTCTTCACTGAGGCTTGCCAGCCTTGTCATCGCTGAAATTTAACTTGATTAATATCGCCCGCATTCAGATGTCATCGTAAATTTGTGCGAGAATGTCTCTATTTTTGGAATGTCTTTTCACCATGTTTTTGCATAGACGCAGAATCACACATTTCCGTGCACATGCAGAGTGAGCAGAGCAGTGTGTGTGTTTACATGTTAGTTATTTGCAGGGCCTTTGGCAGGATCGGTTGCTGTGTGTACTCAACATGTCGAATAGGCTCCAGGCTGCCAGGCTTTTCAAAACTCAACCAAAAAGCACTGGAGCTTCACTATCGAATATTCAAAATGCAACCCAAGAGCATTTAAGTCTTTATAGGTTCTGGTCCAATTTTGGACAAATAACATCTAATTTTTATGTTACAACTAGCAATCTGATCCAAAGAGTCCAATATTAAAATAGATTTTTGGGATGCTCTGGGTTGCAATTAATACATCTCACTGTGTACCGGTCACCTTGGGCAACAATCCTGAGATATAATTTAACACTTTGAAGAGAGTCCCTTCCTCAGTGTATAAACTTTATTCACTATAAAGTTATCATGGTTTGTATTCAGTTGGTATCGTGTAAAAAATCTAAACAGCGGAAGCATTATCATAGTAAAAAAAAAAAGATAAATGAATAAATCAATAAATAAATAAATACATAGATGCATTTTTGGATGAGTTTCAGTTCTCACTTAGTTTTTTATTTTAATCCATTTCTACTGTTATTCACCAAATATCTGTGATAGATCAATATTCAGTACAGATGGAATTGGATAACCTTGGATAGATGGAAAAATACATTCATTCATTCATTATCTTTACAACCTATCCTGCATTCAGGGTTGCAGGGGGGCCAGGGGCCTATCCCATCATTGGGCGGTTGGCGGGGTTCACCCTGGACCGGTTGCCAGTTGATCACAGGGCCATATTTAGTGGCATACAACCATTCACACTCTCATTCACACCTCCGAGTAATTTAGGGTCACCGTAGAATCCTACTGCAGGTTTTTTCAAGTAGAAACTTTGCTGCTAACCCTAACCCCAACCCTAACCATTACCCAATTCGCACACTTATCTCATTAAACTATGTCAGAATGTTCAAGGACTTCCTGCAATTGACCGTGCACCATTTCAATTAGCACTTGCTCACAACCATTGCTGACTTTGGCAAAGTCATCGAGAAACTGGTTTACAGTTCCAATCCACATTGTTTACATATCTTCTTTTCATTTTACATGTCTACTGTGTTGTTCATATATAATTGTACTTTTACGTGTTTATTTCTATACTATTATGTTAATGATATGTGACACTTTCTGTTTTTTATTGTTGATGTAAAGATTAAATAAATCCAACATTGAACTGACACAAGATTGTAATATACAGTTTTGCAACTGATAACCTTTCGTACAACCTATTAAATACGTAAATCTATCTTCTTTGCTTCATTTCCTGGGAAATGATGTGAAGTTTTGTGTCACTTCAGTTCTTCTTTCTTTTGCTACTTCCATTTTAGTCTGGGAAATGTCTCTGAAAAGGGAAGAGCACCACTGAAGCCTGGGAAAGTAAAGTGTGCCAGCTGATATCCCCTAAATTGAGCACAAACATGCACACTCAAAAGACTCACCACTCATGTTCCCATGACATTTTGTTAGCACAGAGTCCAGTTGGTCAACCAGGAAAGCTGGAATAAACTGCCCTCTGGGCAAAGGGATCTATTAAACCGAGATTGAATTGACCAAGAAATTGGTAAAATTGGATTAACAGGTTATTTAAAGACACAATATCAAAAAGAGCATTGATGCTGTCAGCTATTCCCATGAATATAAAGAGATGAAAATAAGCTTTCGACATCAAATATTTCAAAAAGGTGGCGAAAATAGCTCAAGGTTTAAAAGGATCTGAGGCCGCTGCTGTTTTTTTTCACATCACTTAACAAAAGCCAATCGTACATCTGTATACATTTGTACATTTAATCAATGTCTTTGAGACACGCTATGGCTACAATGTGTGCGATCAGTTAAAATTCAAATATTAAGTTTTGCACCTTTTTTATACAACGTGAAAAGTGTATATTTTCCACAGGGCTAGAAGTCCCTGGGTATCAACCAAACATAACTTTCACTACATGTACTTATTTACATATGATTTTTCTTTTCCCTAAATCATTAACTGAATGGACCTCACTGTAATCTTTGCATTATTTAAAATGTCATATACATATTCTCTTTAATTGTTCCCACACAGTAAGTCATTGTAATTTAAACCCTCTTAATTAAATATTAAAGATGACTGGCTGATCAAGAATTCATACATGAAACAACACTTCCTTTAACAAGGCTCCTGTGCGCATTGCAATTGATAATTCTTTACCAGAGCTCTAACTCCATGAATTGGAAATTTCAGATCACAATTTTTTTTTACTACTTTATACTACTATCACTAAAATGTCACTAAAGTGCAGGTACAGTGGTTGAACCTCTGAATGGTTTATTGTTTGCCGAGAAATGTGTGTGGAAACACCGGTGGTAGACATGTATTGCACAGGTCCAAGACTGGACCTTGAGAGAAACAGCTTAAAAACAGCATGCTCCAATAAAAAAAGGCTTTTATTTTAGGTTGGCTTGGTTTGGTTGTTTTCTTTCTTCAGATTTGGAGGTTAACTAAAATTCCTGACCATGAGCAAAAGGCAACCTTCATGATAAAGGTAGGGATTTGGTCTTTGTGTGCTGCATTTCCATGGATGATAGTCACTGTGAGTCACTGTCAGAAGTGAGTCAATATACCACACGTGTTTTCTTTAAATGAATGTATGCATAATGTGATTTGCTGCGTTGAAGCTTTATTTAACATATTTAGCACATATAGCAATGCAATCGGAGGAAGTTGCTTTGAGGAAGACATCGGTTTGAATGATGGTTAAGTGTTTAGGCAATTATTGATTTAGATTACCTTATTATGGATACAGACTCTAATTTCTTTCAGAATAAATTGATTTTGTGTCTGTGTTTGGCCCAGGTTAACCTTACAATATGCTTTTCATGTATTCCTATCAATTTGGCTGACAGAGGTAAATGGACTTTTCCTGGATATTTACCTCGCGTGGTTTCAAAAATAAGATGTTGCAAAAATCGCCTTGTATCATAGTATTCTCTGAATCTTACAAGAGTCTTGAAGAGAAAAAAAAGGCTTTTGTTACACTCAAAATCCTTGGAGCTGACTGGGGGAGAAGGTCAAAAATATTACCAACATTATTTCAGAAAGTTTTGTTAGCCATGAGGACTATGAAAAATACTCTCAGAACAAGTTTTAGTGTATTTCTTACCTTTTTTTGATATCCCTTTGGGATTTTCAAACAAAATTGTTCAACTCTCTGTATCTTGCTCACCTTTTTGACCCCTTGGTTCTGCTTGGTATGAAAGGATCCGGGGCCTTATTAGCAAATCAAAAGCAATGAACACATGAGCATTTGCAGACAGAATGAAAAAAAAAAAACATTGTCCCAGTATCAATGCACAAATACAGGTAGCAATTATTATTTTATCAATAAATGAATAAGTAAATAGCTTTATTGGGTCATACTTTCACTGTAAAAAAAATACACTGTACAACAGAGAGCAACACAGAGAAAAAGAGTGAAAGAGAGAGAAATGGCAAGGAATTAACCAGTTATAAAAAATGGTCTAAGATCTTAAAGAAATTAGCAAAAATAAAATAAGTAAATATCTATATAATTTTAATTACATGACATGTCCTTGAGAGATAAGACCTCTGAAAATAGTGATATCCCATTTCTTTAATCCAGGCTTTGTTTCATCTGATTCCCCCCCCCCCATCTGTTATTAGATACATATTTGAATCATCAAAATGCAGAACAGTCTCATCAATAATAACAAAGGTGTACATTTTTGTCTCTAGATTTTAAATCCCATATCAAATGAAAGTATCGACATTTGCACTCTTAACTGCGCAGTCTGATGTCAAGCAGTTATTCATGACTTGTCTGTAATGATAAACAGGATACTGTCACTTATTAGTCTGCAATGTCTCAGCCGTTGGCCGAAAATTAGGGCGAACCGTGTGAATTTAGAGATTTCAAATAAACAACTGTTAAGAGTTTATCACTTCACTAGTTAAACCAGCTTTTAAAAAGGCCAGCGATGTTTTATAGTCCGCAGAAAATCCAGATAAAATAGAAATAGTCCTACAGATTCACTAAACTGCACCGCCTGCATTTCTGAAAGATTAAAAAAAAAAGAAGAAATAAATCTGACTGGCATTTCTCTGCAGGCAAGTAAATTCTCCTCTGACACCACCTGCGCAGCTTAAAGTTTCCAGGCTCACAGCAATTTTTTATCTATTGAGTTGTACAGTCAACTTAAGTTGATATAAGTTTACGTGATGGATAAATGAACAAATCAAAATGAGGATGCGTTGTGACAAACGGCAAGTCACAAATGTAAAAGTGATACCTAAAGTATAAACAGATAAGCAATCATTTCTTGTAGAATTTCAGCTTATGATAAACATTATCATACCACAAAAAATAATGTTTCAGTGGCAATTTAAATGTTTTACGAAATCCATTCAAAGTACAAATGAAGCAATAATTTTGTGAATTAAATTAAAAAGCTAATTAAAGTGTCAAAAGACTGCAAGGATCAACATATACACATAAGCATAAAAGTTTGCATGAAATGTAATGCAAAATAAACAGAAAGTTAGCAACAAATCAGTTCTTTGAATCTGGTTTAATCGAATCCAGCAGGAAATAGATATGCCTTCAGACTTATTTTGAAATAGCTGAAAGTGGAAGCAGACCTGCGGTTGCCTGGGCATTTGCTCCAGATATGCGGAGCATGAAAGCAGAACCCCTATATGTCTCCATTTTTAGTTTTGATTGGGGCGACAGAAAGCAGCCTTGTATCAGTTGACCTCAGAGGTCTCACTGGCTCTTAAGGAAGCAGCAGATCAGAAATAAATTTTAGCCCTGAGCCATTCAGTGGTTTGTAGATCAACTGCAGTATTTTAAAATCGGGATGTTCAGGCTGACAGGATGCCAGTGTTGAGATCTTTGAACCATAGTGATCTGGTCCATTTTATGGGTTTTTATGAGAACTCAAAAAGCAGCTGCAGTTGTTAAATTGTGTTTTGGAGTGACTTTTAATGACATTACAATCCTTAGGGTAGCAAAAGATTAATTCACATACATTTGTTGTAGATATTAATACTTTTTCAAAATCAGATCTGAGTCTATGACTGCGCTTTGATCCTTGGCTTGCTTTGTGATTTTGAAAAAATAGAGATGTTGAGCTCTGTCTTTTAGTCTTTTGTCCTCAACTTAAAAAAGAAATAGTTCTACACTTTTATGTAAAACTACAGAAAATTCTGAGATACTCTCTGAATACATTTTAGAAGGTAAATAAAATCATTTTCCCTCTCCCTATGGCATTATAGTTCCTTCATGATATTGGTAAGTACATTTGAGTGTTATCTGGTTTATTGTCACTCGGTATTTTGTTGTTCTCCACAGTATAAAATTTGTTTTCGTACGAAAGAGGAACCAGAATTGAACCTTGAGGCACTTCATACATCACTTCCATTCGCTTAGATGTGTGATTCTAACTGACCGTTTGGAAGGACTGAATGCAGTTTCGGACAGCACCACAGAATTCCACTCGATTCAAGTTGAATAAGATAAGTGCGATGGTCTCCCTGGCTAGATGCAGTACTAAGATCCAGAGAGAGTCCCTACGAAATTCTTCCGCAGCCAAGGGCATCTTGTCGAAGACCTTGCAAGATGCGTTCCAAGTGAAATGGTGATTTGGAAATCTGTGAAGTCATCTTGAGAGTTACCTGTGCTGCGAGGTTGTTCAGCTTTTGAAAAGCATTTTTTCCCCACTGACTTTTTCATATAAGTAAATGTATCAGTAATTGTCTGTTCTTGATATTCCTGGATTGTTCTATTCATTTTATGATTGCTGTTTTGTTGTCCCGTTGGAAAATGCCTGGGCGACGACGAGCGTTGTAAAGTCACTGAGCGAAGACAAGTGTACATCTTTGTCAGACACTATAGGTAAGGCAGTTCAGAACATTTTTGAAAAAAAGACATAGAAAGTATAGGCAGATTATATGAAGAAGATGCTACATGATGTCCTCAAGGTTTTCCGGGTTGCTTGCAATTGCGGCAGTAGTTAATGGGTCTTCGTTGAACACCGAGACAAAACCTTTCCTGATTTTGAATAGAAGCATTGCTTAATTTTCTGGATTTCGTTCATTTTTGGCAGCGGTGTCAGAGAAGAAGGAGTGCCTTGTATTTTTCTGTGCGAGATTACTGATATAAAGCCTGTCTTTATGCAAAACATAGAGGAGTATTATTTTTCGCCACCTACGTTCCTTTTTTTAATATTCCCTTTTTTGTTTTCTGACCGGCCGAACATTTCTCAATGGATATTTTTCCCCCCTCTGACAAGAGATGTCATTTTAATGGGCCACTTGGGATGCATAACTTTTGCAATCTTAGCACTGCCATTTTCTTCATGTACAGAGAGGAATGTCATTATGCGTGGTTAAATCATCAAAACTTATAATCACAGTTAGAGCTGATACAGATTACAGACACCAGACATCAGCATTTCATGTAAAAGCTTGCACAGTATTTTGGTAGTTTTTATGTATTTAAGAAAGTTTGAGAGGAATGCATTCAGGTATTCAAAAGAAGCAAATTTTCTGCACAACACCCGCTCATACCGGAGGGAATCATTTAAAATGATAGCAACCCCATCCCTTTTCATGTGCCCCTTTTTACTCTTAAAACCGAGAATGAAGGGGCTGACTTGATCTTGACGGTTGCGAATTTTTAAGATTTAGTTAAAAACACAAAGTCAAGAACTCCTCGTCCCAGGCTTAGTGAAAAGCTGGATGATGATGGAGTAGAAAAAGTACAAGATGAAAAAAACATGTTTTGAAGTAGTACGCTTGGTTGTTAAGGAGGTCTCTTACAAACTCTAGCATGCTGAGGCTGTCTTTTGACTGTTTCTTCTGGGGGCTGAGGAAGTTTTCTGCCTGGCTAGTAATGCAGTCAGACCACTTGCATTGGAAATCTCAAGGCACTGCCTGTTTCTCCTCCTCTGGTTTTTGAGGTGTGTGATTTACTATGCTTGGTGCCATGATGGTTCCACAAGGGTCCATTTGGAGCCACCAAACAGCACAGGAACAGATTGGAACGAACAATCGTGACTACGGAAAGAATTATGGGTGCCAAACTGCCCCCTATCTAGGACCTATACTTTTCCCAGAGTTAGGAGCCGGGCAGTAAATATCACTGCTGACCCATCACACCTCCAGCTACAGGCCAATTCTCCACTCTCAACTGTGGTAGGAGGTACAGATCACTGCACACCAGCACAAGCCATTACTCTGCTAAATGCATAAAGTGCCCACAGCACCTAACATACCTTATCATACACTAACAATAACATTTGCCCCAAATCATCACTTTATTTATTACTTCATTTATCTAATTACCTCATTTTGTACTACCTCACTGACAACATTACTGATGAGGATTATTACCTCATCACTTAAACCGACATTGCACTCTGCACTTTGTATTTTGGATTGTGTAAAATGTTCTTGTCCAGTCATTGTTCACCTTAAGTACGAGCTGTAACTGTCAACCGGGGCAAAATTCATTGTATGTGTGAACAGTCTTGGTCAATAAAGTCAATTCCGATTCTGATCCTGTCCTGATTCTGATTCTGACTGGAGGCTGAGCCGGTACAAGCCAACCAAGCTATGAATGCTATCGTTCATAGTAAATTCATGGTGTAGAGGTATCGTTCTCAAGTAGACAACTCATTTCCAAATTCAAACTTGCAGATTTTTGATTCATTCATTTATTTATCTATTTAAGTAATATAATATTCTACAGTACCTTCTGGTTGTGGTCAACAGAGCAGGGGGCGCTTCTGATCTGAGGTAATTAGATGGAATAATAACAATACTGTGGATAGTCTTGTGTTTTTCGGGCGGATTCAAACTGAGGATTCACTTTCCAATGCCATTTGGTACAGACAAAAAAAGAACATCAGAAAAAAAGAATGTAAGAAGAGTAAACAGCAGGAAGTAAGCCTCTTGATTCTGTGGGAGCAGGAAGCAATGATAGGAAGAAAAAAACAGATACTTGTTATTGCTATGACAGAAAAAATCAATTGACAGTGTTTTCTTATTTTAAAGTGTTCTAAATTAAATGTATTATATGCTGCCGAAAACATTTTTGAAATCCAGTATTGGTGTTTTGTTTGTGTGTATTTGAATTTGAAAATGTTGCGTGCTATACTTTAAATCCAAATACATTTCATACGAATAAAGAAACGTGTGAAATGTGGATACCTCTTAAAGTGAATGGCTTTGCAACCTCTTTTTAGTTTTGGCTTCAATTTTTAGAAAATAATAGGAGGAATTTTCTTTCTTTTCTCTCTTTCTTTATCTCTTCCTGCAACATGTGTGTGAAATTATTTTCATTTAAGGTTTTCAAAATAAATCATCACTTCAACCCTCCTTGATGGTCAACCTCATTCTGAACTTTCAACAACTGGGGAGGCATCTTATTTCCTTTGTAAACCTAAACACTGTTGTAAATTTAGCTGTTTGACAGTGGTGGGAGTTTTGTTGCTATAATAATGACAGTATTTCATAGGTTTTAGCAGGACTTCAAACACCATCATTATGGTTCTCCCCATGAGTAAGACAACCCACTGTGCTATATCATAGTCATAGAAACTATTTTACCAACTGCATTTTGGCTTCCTTTGCCCAATCAACCAACATAAGTAAGGCATTTACTTCCAGTCCCCTGCGGAGTTTGACACCAACGGCTAAAACATGTGCGCTTTCATCGTAACGTAACAAATGAACATGGAAACTCCGGAAGCAACTGGATCATAATGTGCAGTGTTTTCAAAAAGTCAAGGCGGTGTACACTACACAGGTAGTCTTGTTTACTGCAACTGGTTTTATGTTTGTGAAAGAATGTTAGGGAAAATCAAATCTTACATGGCTAAAAGGAAAATTAATCTTGAATTCTATCCATGTATCTCAAATGAAAACAATCCGAAAAAGATAATGGGAGACAATGGGAGCACAGGCAGTTAAAAGAGCAGAAACTTTAAATACTGTTCATAATATGTATAATCTTAACTGTATTCAATTTCGTACGATCCAAACTCTCCCAGGTGGAACAACCAACTTCCTGGTTCTCGTGAAATCAAACATTTTGAGACTATACGTGTGACACGCTGATCTCCAGTTTTTCTTTTGCAATGATGTTTGACATTTCTCAATCTCAAGACTAACACTGCAGCTCCACTAATGATTTTTGTTTGTGATTTTGTTGTTTGTTTTGTATCCTTTTTTTATGCCCTGAGGAATATGAACAAACCAACTGGTGACAGACTGTAGGCGGACATAGTTTGCCTGATCCAGCTCTGTGGAGAAACCGTTTTTCCTTTCATCCATATTCTACACATGAGGAATATGTTACAGTGGTAAATGGAGATGCTATGCTCGACTTATTGGTGCATGTTTTTGAAAATATGTTGACAAATATGTATTTAATGGGATGACACTTGATGGCATGAAACTTTGAATGGTGTTTTTGAGTCGAAAAATTGCACCGTACCCTGCCCCAAATTAAATTGACAGATATATCCCAGAATATATTTAGAAATTTTGTGAATATGCAGATTTTTTGAAGATTCTGTTTCTCAACGACAGTGGTACGGTACGCTTTGGTTCGCACTTCCGCCTAACAGCAAGCAGGTCCCTGGTTCAATTCCAGCCTTTCTGTATGGAGTCTGCATGTTTTCCCCCTGTTTGCATGGGTTTCCTCCGGATTGTCTCGTCTTCTCCAAACAATTTGCCCAATGACAGATGGGATATTCTCCGGCCCGCCTGTGACTCTGAGCGCAGGATAACCTGTACAGATAATGAATGAATGTTTCTCAAATCAACTTTGGGGTGATCATTAAGATGCAACCAAAAAAATTAGATGAACAAGAAAATCTGTGAAACCCATTGTGGACACAAATCTGCGCACGTTTTCTTAAGCTGATACAAAGAGCAGTGAATCCGGCGTGATTGAAGAGAAATTATCATCGCGCACAAATGCATGATATGTGGGCCCACATTAGAGGCCCACGCCTCAGAGGTTGGGTCATCTGTGGCATTTGGAAAGGGCAAGAGGAAAATCACTCCTACAAACACAAACATAGTTTACCCAGGCAGGATGCAGACGCTGAACTTTGGTTTTCAGCTACTTGTTCTATGGTGATTAGAAGCCACCCACACCTCCTGCACAGCAACACATGCATCCAATACAAATGCATCCAATACATCTGGGATAGAACGCAGAGATGCACAGTTCATGTTTGCGCAGGATGGAAATGTTACTGTTTGGTATTTACTGTGCGACTAAATATGATCAATGACAGTCCCTATACATACAGAGATTATGACAGGTGCAAAGATGTTTTTGTGTTAAAGATGAAGTTGCATGATCAGCATCGTAATGCTTAAAAGCAGTTTGTCTTTTTTACATTGTTGAGCCTTTCACTGTCATTTCAGGAAACTCGTGCAGGCCAGTGAAAAGGCTGTTCATAGCAATAGAATTCTCGTCTTGAGTGTCTGTGGCCTGTCACATATAAACGCTGCACCAGCCACCTAACAGCAAGAAAGGCTTGGTCAAAATCCTCAAGAAGCATCTCTTCCTTATTTTAAAATGTCAGATATCACCCAGGCTTGTCCAGAGCACTCACCAGAATGACAAAACCAGATCATTGATTTTATTCATGGGGAGAAAAAAAGGCTCGTCTGAACAATGACAGGGACTGCTGTCCTGGTTTGGATCATGGTAGAATGTCAGATGTCTGGCAGAATGTTTCTTTTCATTCTTTCTTCCTATTTTTTTTCTTACCCTGATCCTTTCTATTTATATGTTTGTAAGAAATCTGGACGGTCCTGCAGCCAGAATGTGCTTTTAATTCTGAAAGGTGAGCAGGTGAGCCACAGCCCCTGAGTCCGGGGTCAATAAAGCAGCTTTGGCTGTTTTATGGTCTCTGTGTCTGAGTGGCTGAAGCTCAGCAGTGACCTCTGAGTCACCAACCGAGCAGGATCATAAAGTTGTGTCTTGCTACTGCCACCTTGTGGATAAAGCAATTCTGGGTTCATTTTAAAAAATCTCTTAGGAAAAAAAAAGATTATAATCAAGCTTGAATGAAAAACATGCAGGTTTTCAAATTTGCAACAACATATGCATATGTGACACTGTGATACTTCTCTATAATCATATTACATGTGTCTCTAAACACGAAAGGCCTTCCCATGTGTCATCATTATAATACATGCACGCACTTCTGTTTGGATTGAATAAATTTGCATGGACTTACAGAGCCCATTTGATAGGCAATGAAATCCTTCAGATTCAAGTCCAAAAGGCCCAAATCCAATATAATCAAATACTCTGTAAGGTTCATGTTTTCATGTTTTCATAAACAGGTTTATGTGGGCCTCACTTGAGGCCCACTCTTCCTCTAAGGAGAATTGCAGAGCACAATCAAAATGCTTGACATACTCAGCTAACACTCCTACGACAAAGAGTGTGTTTTTCTTACATATGGGCCCAACAGTGTTTCAGCCTAAGCACCTGAGAACATGAAGCACGAAAAAAAAAGTTTCTTATGATTTTTTTGCATCTGTGTGCATAAACTATCCAGTGGTCAGGCATTTATTTAGTGACTTTCAATTGAGAAGTTCACAAAAGTGCACATATTACACACAGTCACACAAACACAAACACACACACACAGACACACACACACACACACACACACACACACACACACACACAAAGCTTCCTTTCACATTCCCACTAGTTTTGTACATGTGTGAATCACAACACTTACAAGCACGGAGGATCCAACGGCTAAACAGCAGGTTTATTTTGGTTAAGATCAGAAACACAGATCATGTCCTGAGGGTG
>CAAKHD010013563.1:307309-329809 GCA_901007705.1 Fistularia tabacaria | reverse complement strand
ACTGGCCATTATTGGCTCAACTAATCTCGGCGATAGCATTTTTTTGGTCTTGTCTCTGAAGTGTGGCAGTAGACATGCTAATTTTTCCCATTTCCTCACGTCAACATAGAGGCACTTCCTGTCAGCCTCCTGGTGGGAGGCTGATACAAGACCAACTCCGGCAGCTTTGGCAGATTGGACAGGTTTCCATCCTGTCGGGCAGCTTTCGAGTATAATGGGATGATTTGAAAAATAATTTAAAAAAAAGCACAATCTAGATATGTTAAATTACGGCTAGTTTTGTCACATTTGGCACAAAAAGGTACCATTTTGTCTATGCTGAATAAGGCATTCTTATTCAGGTTTTCAACTGTTATTTGAATTAACTAAATATGGCACAATAACATAATTACATAATACATTTGACTTTTGTCCCATTTCATATGTGGCTGGATTATGGAGATTTGCATATTTGTGATATTTTATCGCTACAGATAACAATTAAAAAGTGTAATTCACAGAGTCACTGTGCTCTGGTTCATCTGGAACCACAATTACCTCCTATCAGAATCAGAATTACTTTGTTTGGCCAAGTACGAAAAGAACAAGGAATTTGTTTGGAGGTTGGCGTTGCTCATTGTACAGGGAAGGGAAAGAGGAAGAAAGAAAAAAAAATTATCAGAAGGAAAAATATACATGTAGTAGTATATACAAAATAGGCAGAATATATACAAATACAAATATGTACAAAAATGTGCAATAGCAACACAAAGTGCAGGGTGGAAAAGAAATGTGCAGCATGGGTTTTTTTCTTTTTTGATTTTCTGACACTCTGACTATTTACAGTTCATTTCATCTTTGGTTGTTGATGCGGTGGACCTTTGCCTGATATTCTTTCTCTGTAGATTCACTGTAGTTTCTAGATTAATCTTGAGCAACTTTATTTTTTAGTGGACTTATAGCACCATGTTCTTACTCTGCATGACTGGCAGGGACCAAAGTGTTGCAACCAATTAATTAAGTTTAGCATGCACATTTACCAAATAATGCCCAAAATACTGCCAGAGCTGATGGAATAAATAGGGAAATAGTATTGGTAAGCGTGAGGTTTAGAATAGACTACAGAACAGAGTTGGAAGACTAATAAAACCTCTCTGGTTATGTTGGCAGATTCGCACATTTCTTCAACTGGCTTAGACAAGGGGACATTAAGAGTCACTCGAGAGTAATTCATCTTGTAAAAATAGGTCACTAATTTCTCTGCTTCGAGCTCCTGGGCCTGACGGAGTTCGTCGTGAGGCAGGCCATAGACTTTTAAGCGTCAAGTGTCAAATCTCAGGCTCCAACAAAGTGCCCTGAGGTCAACATAATAAATGGCGTCTTTGTGTGGCCTGGGTGTTCAACAGTCCTTCAGACGGGATGCATATGAATTAAAAAGAGCACGGTTGCTCTTTCTCAGTCAGCATCTGGTTTTATAATTCAAATGTTAAAGCAGGCATTAAATGTCTTTCAGAGGCTCGCTTTTCATCAAAGAACACCTCCACTCTTATTTTGGAGCACTGGTGCTAACAGCTGGTGAAAGACGAACTCATAAACCACATTTTAGTTGGATTGTTTACACAATGTAGACTAAAAGAAATTTACTATTCATTCTTATACTGCACTCAGTATCGTGGGGAATGAAACCTCCACATGACTGGATGGGTTCCACCAACCAGGACTTAAAATCATATAATGACCTTCTTCCGCCTGACAAGCAGGGAGCATTTATGTTGCAGTAAAACATGATAGGATTCATTCATTCATTATCTTTATTGCTTAGCCTGCACTCAGGGTCACGGGAGGGGGCCTATCCCAGCTGTCATTGGGCGAGAGGCGGGGTTCACCCTGGACCGGTCGCCGGTTGATTACAGGGCCACAAATGTATCCATATGTCCCATTCACTCTCTCAATCACATGAACGGGCAATTTGGGCTCTCAAATGAACTGACTACGTTTTTGGATTGTGCAAAACCTGGCAGGAGACCCACGCAGAGAACATGCAAACTCCACATGGAGAGGCCTGAATTGAACCAGGAACCTTCTTGGTGTGAGGCGGAAGTGCTAAGCACTTCACTACCGTGCTGCCCAAAATTCTGAATTTAAAAAATAAATAAATAAATACAGAATAATTCTAATTTGCCAGTTATGTCAAAATCCCCCACACTTTGAGACTAATTTTATTACAAAAATATGTGGAGAGAAAGATTAGAAGAGGAGATTTCCTATTTCTGCCTGAATGGACGACATTACTGGACTGGTATAATGGTACAAACCTAAAGCATTATGTCACTCTCCTTTTCGAGTGCCACCAAATTGAGAGCTGACAAACTGACGCCACTCAGAAAGCACTTTATCATCGGCTGAGATACAAAGAGATCATTAATCGGAAGAATCCTACTGTATCCTTGCCTCTCGCTGTTTCTTAAATACATGCATTTAAATCCTCTTTCTTAAGTCAAACAACACCAGCATAGGGCTCAATCTCCGTGAAAAATTTTAACATGATAACCCGAACTTCCATATACAAGATAATACCAGTGTAAAATGGTACCTGTTTTTCACCACTTGCAAAATAGCAGGTCGTGTACAATACTTCGTTATGATGTTGGTGAAGATGGGTGAATAAACAAAAGGGACTTAAAGTTCGAGTGTTGCAACACAGCATCTGGAGCATTTATGCCATGCATTAAAACAGGTATCTCTTTTAAGTAAAGACCTATTCATAAGTGCCTGGGATTATTTCAACTTAAAAAATCAAGTTGACAATCGACCCCCTCAGATAAACAAGGTCGATGATGCAGAAAACAGACCGAAGGCCATTTCCAGTTCAGTTCAGCGCGCAGTCAGACCGTTGGTTCATTTGGCCGTGGTAACACTGTTGTGGTTTGAAAGCCACTGCATTTCGAGCGAGGAGGCAGGGCCATCCGACACAGAATAACTTATGTTTGTCAGTCCACAAGAAGTATTCTCTGAAGACCAAGTCTCTTCCTTCTCTTTTCCCACTAGGCTCTGCTGTGACTCAACCATATAAGTAATTCATTATGGATTCGGCCCTAAATTAGGTTAGTGCATTTTTAATCATTCATGTGGGCTCACTTCTTTGACTGGCCTGCTGAATAATTAACTAAGAATTGCAGAGTTATTAATTTGATCTATAAATTGTGTGAATGCGTGCAACTTGGTGAAAATAATGAATGCATGTTTTTGTGTTCTGTGCCTATAAATAGACTTTTTTCTTTTTCTTTTTTTTTTACAGTATATGACATCGAGGACAGTACACTGAAATCCGAGTAGATCCACATACACAAATACACCAAACGTCACTCAAGTGACAAAGAATATAAACCACGGGGGATGTCCAAGCACTGTCATACGAGAGACTAGTACTTAATCTTCAACATAAAACAAAAAAGCTCATCCACCATTGCATAATTTATTTCAAAAATGGTCTACAGTAGGGTTAGAGGTTAACTTGTGAACTATCATACTGTGATAGTCAAAAAAACAGTTTTGTGATTAATGATAAAATCAAATCTACAAAACCCTTTACAATAGCCAAGTACCACTTAAATTGGAAATTCAACTTGTATGTTATGTATGGTTTTTCAGGCCATGTGTAGACTTGGTATTGTCATGCATGTCAGTGATCAAGTCCAAAATGAAAATCTGGAGGAGTGTTGGTTTACACATGGATATGGTAACAGCTTTTATGTGAAAAATAGTTGGCTTTGGATTGTGTAGGCCATGTTTCGTACGCTGGTTTGACTTTTGACAATATAGAAAGGGTGTATTTTATGGTATCACTGAATATATATGACCAATGATACATAATAATTTTTAAAATGATTAAATGTGGTCTTTCAGGGGTAATTTACCAGCATGTGCTGGCAAAACAAACAAACTTTGTTTTGTTAATTTTGCTTAAATAGAGGACGTACAGGACTTTGATCCCCCAGTGCTGAAGTTGTTTTGTCTCATTGCCTTGGATAACAGATAATGATTCCTATGTCACATGAAAATAACCCTGTGTTAAGCATTGACCAAAGACCTTTTTTAAAAAATGATTACTTATAGCTATTTTGTTTTTAGAGCCTACGAGGATAATCAGAGAAGATCACGTCTTTTTTCTGTCTCCGTTTTTCTAAAGTCCATCTGGAAGATTGAGAGGATGTAGTTGATTTTTTTTGTGTGTATTATTCAGATATGGGATTGAAGGGCAAAATTATTATTGAGAGAATAGGGGAAGAAAAAGAAATATGGGTTGACAACAACACAGGCATAATATAAAATAAAGAGAGTCAAGGAAGGAGCAGAAAAGAGGAGGAACTATTATCTGCATTATGGTTTTATTCTACCACTTAAATAAGACACTATTAATCTTTAGAGAAGTAAATTTTCTAAAAAATTCTCCTCAGCTCAATTAATATTTGCACAGATGCTGATCATCTATAGTGTATGAAATAAAATTGCGGAACATTAGTTAACATTTGGAGGATGATCCAGGAATACAAAAGTGAAATGAGAAACAAAGCAACCAGGATGAGAATCTCGGTGGCAGATCATCTTTATTTTATTTTATTTTATTTTATTTTATTTTATTTTATTTTATTTTATTTTATTTTATTTTATTTTATTTTATTTTATTTTATTTTATTTTATTTTATTTTATTTTATTTTATTTTATTTTATTTTATTTTATTTTATTTTATTTTATTTTATTTTATTGCCATTTGACGTCGCCAACTTTCAAATGGACTGTGGGGGGCGGTATAGGGAAAAAAGCTGATGGGGCAATTGGCCACAAACGAGGAAAGAGAAGAAGAGGACCTACACGCCCTCTTTCTAGTATTAGCTGTCGAGATTCGAGAAAATCGAACAGGAACCGCAAGAGCATCACTTGAAAAAAAGAATAAGTTACTTAAGTTATGTCGAAATACGCAAACGTTTCAGCACACAGAAGGAGAGCACTATTCCTTGCTTTGTAGTTAAGGGGATTGTGTTTCTTCTGGATTTCATTCTCCTTTTTAAACACTGGTTCGGGACCAACTGACGGACAGAAAAGAAACGGTGTCAGGTAACGTAAATAATTGGCTAACTGAGGTGAAAATAGCTTAAAATGTCAAGCAACCAACGCAGTGACCTATTTACTCGGCTGTGTTGTGACCCCAAAACCAACAAAAACAGTCACTAACGTGATATGAAATACTACACTCAAACGCGTTATACCAATAAGCATGTCAACAAACGTTGGCTAAACACAATTGGCTAACTTGTTAGCTGAAAATCAGCACATAGTAGCTTGTTTCCACTCAACAAACACCCGTTGAAAGCACGCATCTCTCTACCTTGTCCTTAATTTCGGCATTCCCTTGACTTTCGGCAAATCTTTCTTAGCAAGAGTTGGCTAAATCAAGTCATCGGTGTCAAACGTAATTGTCTGTACAGAAAAAATATCACTTTTCTGAAGGAGGAAGAGCTTCACCAAATTTGTATTTCAATAATAAATCACTGCTAACCTGCCGTCGAAGGTTTCATTTTTTAAACCAGAGAAGCTCAAAAGTGATATAAAGCTCACAATGACTGTGTGTCAGTAAGTTTTAAATTAACTCAAAAAGAGAAAATTGCCGAGAGATAACTGCAAAAATGTAATGTTCACGATCGACATATAAGCGTCGTTAGACAATATAGTGGTCTTGTTTTAATGGAGTTGACAAGCTACCAGAGAACGTGGTGTGTTTCTCAAGGAAGCTGCCATGTGTCTTGTGGGATTTTGTGTATTGTCTCAAAAGCCATATGCTTGTTGGAGTTGGTTTGGCGGGATCTCTTCATGGTTTTATGATTGCCTTTCTAATCCTGAATTCTGTGAGTCAATTTCTAACTTGGCCGCTTAGTATTCTACAGTTCGGCATAAGAACACGGTTTTATCCACGTCACATGTGATGCTTAATAGATCTGTAGTGTAAATGTTTTCAATAGTTTAAATCATGTGAAATATTTGAACATCTGGAATGACAATATGAATTCACTTGAATTATTTATATTTTATTAAAACATTATTTGCTATATATACCTACATGCATTTTTGCTCTGTCAGAATGGATCCAGCTCTATTAAGGGAGAGGGAACTGTTCAAAAAGAGAGCTCTTTCCACTCCAGCCGTTGAGAAGAGACCAGCAGCGTCAGAGTCTGGATCACATAAGAAAAAGAAGCCCAAAGTTGACAAGGATGGGTCCTCAGCATCAAAACAGAGTACTGGTAAGCACAGTATTTGGACTTATTGTGATCCTAACATGTTTTACTGCAACATAGACACTCATTGCTTGTCATGTGGAAGAAACATCATTCAATAATTGTAAATCTTGGTTGTTGCCAGGGGAATATCACCTTTTATAGTCATGAGGGATTTCATTATTCCCCTGAATTTTATAAGCAATTTGAGAGCAGGCACAAATTGTTTTCAAAGGCCTTAAAAATGGAAAATATACTCCCAATCTAAACACGTTCCATTGCTACCCAAAACAAACAAAAAAAAACATCTATGTACATTTTTTTCCTTCAAGGAATATTTTCCTTGCATGTTTTTTGGCAAAGTCAACATGACGGCGCTGGATATTAAGCAGCAAGATCTTGTTAGGTGGTATCACTTTGAAACCCCAAAATGTCTTGTGTTGAAAGAATTTGTGTCCTGGTATAGAGCAACAGAAAAAGAATGTTTCAATGATATTTAAAAAAAGGTTTTTGTTGAATACACAGATTCGAAGAAAACACATTGTCCTCTTAACAGTTAGTGTAAGATGATTTGTTCCTTGCTTTTTTTCTATTTTCTATTTACAAATAAAAATCACTGTCAGTCAGTCTCGTCCCTGAATTATTCAGAACAGTGATTTCAGTTTCAGTATTTTCTCTTAAATGTGATCAGTATCACCAGAATACATACTGTATTTTCAGGACTGTAAGTTGCTCCAGAGTATAAGTTGTACCAGCCAAAAAATGGGTAATGAAAAAGAAAAAAACATGTATAAGTCGCACGTGACTATAAGTCACATTTTTGGGGGGAAATTTATTTCATAAAATTAGAGACCAAGAGCAGATATTTAATCTTGAAAGGCAAGTTATAGTGATAACAATAAAATAGAGAACAATAGGATGAATAGGTGTCTGGTAACATATTCACAGTTATTAAGAAAACTAACATAAACAATATAGCATAACAAATTTACCAAACTGTTGATCATACTCCAAATCACTAAATCCATTCATTGCAGTTAGAGTATCCTCCACATTTCACCAGTCCCTCACAAGTTTCTCGCTCACTCCAAACGTTTTTTCTGCTGCTCGATAACTGTTTTCGACTGCATACTTCACTTCTTGCAGCTTGTACTCTGCAGAGTATGATTTTCATTTTGGGGGCATTTATGTTCATTCTCTCAGTTGTCTTTTTAAGTTGATGTTTAAATTTTCCATTTTCAGTGGTATAGGAGTAATAGGAGTAAGAGATACTGGCACACAAACCTAAAGCGCACTCTCACGGCTGTCAGTGTGAAAATAACTAGCAAGTAAAATTACCGTACATATTTTAATATATAAGTCGCACCTGAGTATAAGTCGTAGGACCAGCCAAACTGGGAAAAAATGTGTGACTTATAGTCTGAAAAATATCGTAGCTAATTACGTGCTGAGTGTCATAAAAAGATTCAGACAGTGATATCATGACCATGAATTGTAAAAACATTCCTTTACTAGCGTTATCTGATATGACTTATGGTCATAATATAATATAAGATAATATAAAACAATATATAATATAATATTGTCAAACCCATCATTTGTTAGATAAATGCTTTAGTACTGTTGACTGGGACTATGTCCTTGCAATCATTGGGGAAAAAAAAATGCATTGTTTTGTCAAGATAAAACATCTGACCAAATAAGGACTTTAAGTGTTAGTCTTCATGGCCTATGTTTTTCAATTGCATAAGAACTTCTAATGTATTTCCGATTGGTCTTGTCAGCAGAGAAAAAAGAATAATAATTAAAAAAAAAAAAGGCAATCACAATTCCATAACAGCTTTATTAGGCAATTCGTAATAAGGCATATGACAGCATACATTTTGTGCAGTATAACAATGAATTACATCACTGTGCAGAAAATAATAAAATGTTGTTAACAAGACCGACCTACAGCTGGCTTAAGAATAGAGAAAGACACCCAAGTGTTATGCAATGATGTCTGATCATGTCCTTTCTTAAAATAAGTGTATGCAAGGATGCAAGGCTGGACTGACATCACTTGTCCAGTGTTCTGCATTGAGGATTCTTTGCACCCTGCAGGTCACGTGTGCAGGAAACATGAGAATGTGTTGAAAAATACTCATTTTTAAGTCATTATGTTTTTTTCAGCTCATTGATTGCGTGATTGTTTATGCTTTTTTGGTTTTACCCTGCAGTTTAACATAATAAGAGAAAACAAACAAAAACATTCCAGTAAACCTATTCTGCCACAGCATTGATTTTCTTGAAAAATGTCTCTGCTTGCTCGATTACTTTTATTATGAGCATGTTGTGTCTCTTGGAAATATGGCTTTGAGGTTTTGCCGTGTCTGATATGTCATAGTTAATGTAATTGTGTGAAAAGTTCCTTCTTAAAGAGGAGGAAAAATTGGACACTCCACATCAGTGACTAGCTATCATGATGTACAGTGTATCAGCATCCCCCCGCAAAATAGTCTTAACAGTTCAGTACTCTGGTATTGCTCAGTTCATCTTTAAAACTCAATGTTATCATCTTCCTTGGCATAATTCTCGCTGCCCCTATACCAGCTCAGTGTTGCATCCTGGCTCCTTGCAAATACTTATCATCAGCTTGCTGCAGCTTCCTTGTTCCCCATCCTGTAGCTGTGGATGTGTCTTGTCTTTGGCACAGCAGCCACAGTCCAGTAGTTCATAGAGCACAGCTAAAGCAGCCAGAGACAGGACAGTGAGGATGAAGAGCAGGAGGATGACAAAGCAGGCCACATTCCAGCCATCATGAAAGGGGTAGATCTCCTGGACCTGCAATGAAACTTGGGAAAGAGGGACTGCCTCTGGGTGCCATGGCAGTTTACTTGGGCTTATAGTGCTTGTGATGTTGGCCATGGCTTCTGGTTAGGAACAACACAGAGAAAAACAGAATATTATCAATTTAAAGCATTTGATTCAATAGAATAAGACGTATCAAGAAAGAGATACTGTTTCCATAGAAATGTGGCTAAATGAAATGTTCACATTCCCATCGCCTGTATGGCAACTCTAATTAGTTTTAACTGAGACCACTCATCCTAAACCAGAGTGCCACCCATTTGCTATGATTTTATTATATCATAATGTTGTTAGTAATAGAAGAGAAACCTCTCACAAATGTTTTTATTGGCTTGCTAAATTAAAACAATAGGATTTGATATTTGACATTGCGCACACACATGCAAATTGAATTTTTAGCTTACATAGTGAAAGCAAAAAATTAGACATGGATTATGCAAGTGAATCACTGACTCAAGTGGAGGAAGAGATCCAAATCTAGTAATCATGAGACATTGCATTGTTGATGTTGACCCCCCCCCTCCATAAAAAAATCAGTTTATAACTCCAAGCACATGCTCCATTTGTCTCAATATATAAATGCGTTTGATATCATATACCATTATGCATGTGTATTTTAATTGATGAATGCTTGTCTGGAAAGGTTGTCTGGTTTGCCATGTTACATGAAACTGCAACCTGCTGTTGTTGCACCAGCTGAAGTTGGCCAAAGTAGGCTACAAAGATACCAAATAGACACATTAATGTGTAGTCTTGGTTAATCAAACTTTATATCATTGTTTATTTTTTTAAATTATGCAAACTGTAAACTGACAATTTCAAATACTACCTCTTTTCCCACTCCCATTGGTCTTATATGATTGAATCATGCCTCATCTCAGATGAATACTTGCAGACACATTAACCTTTTATCAAGACTTGACTCAAAAAGAACAAAAAATTCAGACAAAAATTAGTTTATGCAGCTGGATTGCTTAGGTGTACTGTTTTAGCAGTGTGTTAGCTGGCTTTTGTCAGACAACCGTAGAATAAATATGCAATAGAAAATCTAATTAGTTCGGTCTCAGCTGTATCTTACTATGACTCCAGAACAATCCAGCAAAGTGGAAGTTTTAAAGGTGTTATGTTAGAGTGGAATGATGTATCCGTCCATGTCTGGTCAGGGTCAGTATAAAAGACAGGCCTCTTTCTACTAATATTTAATTAATATTCAATATTAATTATTATTATTCATAATAATTTTTCTATATATCCAGAAATGCCTATCTGCATAAATGGAGGAGCACATTAGGGTAAAGGGAAGAATATAATAGGGAAGCCATGACATCACATGAGTGCGCTGTAAAAGAGCATGATGTCACATACTGAGCTCTGTGAAAGGCCAACCCCATTACACAGAAACGTGCATTGTGAAAGGGTATTATGAGACAGGATGCTATGATGCTACATGGAGGATGATGACAGGGGTGATTCCACACACATTATGATGAGTGGCAACGGGCACTGCACTTGTGGATAGTGTCATCTCTGGCACACTACTCAAAATTTGTACAAGATAAAGTTCTGATATGTCTGCTTGTTAATGCTGGAGGAAAGTCAAGCAGTTGAAGAGGCGACGTAACTACATTCTTTGTGAGATGGCAATTGGTTAATTGAAGCAGGCAGCAGAACATCTGTTTGTAGTGTGTACAGTTAGTATATGTTTAGTGTTCTGTTTTGATTATAACATTCCCCTGTTCCCCCTTCTGCTCACACCAGGCTGATATCATCGACATATTTCATTTCATTGCCATGACAACCTTTTTCAGTAATTTGCAAATCCTGTGATTGAATTGGTTCCCTACAGAATCACTCAAACTGAGCCCCACCCCATCTCCCTCAAGTGTGTTGTTGGGCCAGATATCGTACTCTGGGCTCACAGTAGATGTCTCTCCGGACACACTTGTGTCTATACCTTATACCCCATCACAGATGTCAATCGTCGCTGATTTGTCCCGGTTGAGATTTTTGGTTTGCACTGAGTCATGCAATTCTGCAAACAAACAACCTGATCACACACAATTTATCTTGTGCTGAAAGACAAGGCTCTGTAAACTCACAAGCCAAATTTAGTGATGTATGATTTCATTAGTGCTGGATGACTCACACATTAACCTCATTCACACGGAGACTGGAATAGAAAAAGCCTGTAGGTTTTTTATGTTGTGATGATCTGTTAATCTTGACCAAATTTTTCTATGGTGCTTTTCTGGAAAAAAAAAATATGGAAACTCACCTTTGAATGTGTCTCAGCCACAAGAGCATGGAAGTCAGAAGATTACGCAGATCCTTTCTTGGTGCCCCACCTATTACTCTGTCCTCTGCTCCGTCCCTCCCCTGCGTTAACTCCCCAACCTATTTTCACCGTAACACACTCATGCACGTTCAGCCATCACACGCAAATCTGGTTGCTCCGTCCACCACTCCTTGTAGCTTCTCATGTCTCAACTATGTCAACTGAACAGCGTTCCATCCTGCACATTATTGGCTGTTATCTTAGCCCTGCCTCTGCACCATTTGTTTACTGGTCTGCCACCATTTTTGTATCCTGCCCACAAAACGGTTCGCAGCAGCAGCTCCCGCCCCCCTAAATAAATCATTCATGAATTCAAGTCTGCCTTCAGCTTTGATCCAAATGAGTTTAGACCAGATCTCAAGACAGTCTCTGTGGGAAGCAGCTTTACTCGACTCCAGCAGGGAATGGGGTCTGGCTGACTTGCCTTGAGAATTTTGCAAGATCAAGCTTTATGGCATTTTAGGATATATGCTGTGTTGATTGTCTGTTTTCATTATTTTCTATTGTGTTTTAAAAAATAATCGGAAAAAAAACATCAAATCTCTGAGGTTTTTAATGGGTGATATGTTGTAAGTTGCTTGCAAATCATGACAAATCCAAGTTAACAAATAATGAAACACAGAATCATTTTACTGAGTATTTAAAAACTGAATCATTTTCTGATTACTGCCCCATCCCCGACAGATTCTGGCAATGGCAATTTCAATATTAAGACAAGCTCTGGGTACAAGTTTGGCTGCCTTGCAAAGATAGTCAATTATATGAAGGTAAGTGGGAACAATACGACTTTTCAAACTTAGGTCTTCTTAGACCTTCATTTTTATTAGTAAGTTAAATTTGGCCCCTTTGTTAGTTTTTTAATGAGCACAACACAATACCACTAGAAATTATAAAAAACTCTTTAAAGGTGATAGTTGTTGATTTCTACAGACAAGACATCAGAATGGAGATACGCATTTCTTGACCCTAGAGGAGATTCTGGATGAGACCAAACTTCTTGATATCAGCATGAAACAGAAGCAGTGGCTCATGACTGAGGTTTGTTCTTTCCTTTTTGTTGTAGACTGACATAGAACTTTCTTTTATTGCAACACAAAAAAGATACAACATCAACAGAAGACATTGTAAAATATAGATGTAACATTCACTAATTAAAAAAAAGCACACACCACAGTAAATTAAATAAAAAATATCTAGTATATATTTTATATGTATATGTAGTGTATTGTTGTACTGTATTTTATATATATGTGTGTGTATATATATATATGTATGTGTGTATATATGTAGATATATATACACACACACAGGAGTGTGTGCGTGTACACACACACATGTGTATATATATATATATATATATATATATATATACACACACATATATACGTACATACATACGTGTGTGTATGGGTACACACTCACACTCCTGTCATATTAAAAGGATTGACATTTTCTAGGCCTTAAAGGACCTTTGGATGATTACTTCATGTTCTGTAGTTCATTGATGTTTGCTTTACTTTTCATTTGGAGAAATGATTATCAAAAACTGATTTATTTTTTTTTGAGCATTTATGTTAAGTATGTACCTTTCAAACTCTTCACTCATCTGTCACTGCCAATCTCAGGCTTTGGTCAACAACCCAAAAATTGAGGTCCGGGATGGAACATATGGCTTTAAGCCAAAATATAACCTCAAGGACAAAAAAGCTTTACTGAGACTTTTGGACAAACATGACCAGCTGGGCCTGGGAGGTGTACTTCTGGACGAAGTGGAGGAAGGACTGCCGAACTCAGCCAAAGCCATCAAGGTAGCACCAAGCAAAATCATCAGTTGTTTTGTTTTGGTTTTCTTCCCAGCCTACTCTTGAATAATCAGATGACTTATCTGTCACTTGTAATGACTGAACAATAAAGCAATAAATAGCACTTATCACTGAAGTTAACGCTGATCTCCTACAGGCTTTGGGGGATCAGATTATATTCGTGACAAGACCAGATAAGAAGAAGATCCTATTTTACAATGACAAACACTGCCAGTTTGTGGTGGATGAAGGTGAGTAATAGCCAGTGTTGCCTGTCACTCTAATGAATATGTATATTTTTTCATTTCCAATTTTGACTCTTTCAAAAAGTATTTTCCTTATTGTTAAAAAGGTAACTCCCTATACACAAAGATCACAGACCATGTTGACCATTTACATCGGCTGAACTCCCTTTTGAAAACATATTTTAAAACTAACTTGCTTGTTATCACTACAAGGTTAGTCTGCTAGGTGGAAAGTTAGTCACACACAAGATAAGTGCAAGTGATAGCTCCCTTGTAGGCACCCTGAGTGTTTGCGGGGTGTTAAAAGGGAATTTGCTTTGTAAAATGTCATTTAGATGCAAAGGAAATGTGGCAAAGGAACAGATACCGCAGATTGGCATATGGTAGCAATAATTCATCAGTGACAAAGGTTAATAACTAGCCTGGAGCCACAAACTCGTTCCTCATAATTTGTCAAACCGACACTTTGAATAATGACATAGGGATGCAGCAAATGCATCCAGTAAAAATGGCTCTGAATTCTAGTGAAGATGACAAGGTGTTTAAAAAACAATGTTTTCACCCAAGCCTGTTCAGTGCCAAATCTATGTACACTCATCAGCCCATTTTATTAGGGACTCCTTTTAGCTCGAAGAACTGCCTAAATTTTCTGTGGCAAGGAAACAAGTTACTGCAAAAATTCCCTCCCAGATTTTCGGTTCATGTGGAAATGTAACTGGGGTTCCTCCAGCTGTGTTTCATGCAACATCAGTGACATGCATAAATTTGTTGTTGGATCGAGCTCTGATGCCTGTGGAGGCCGTATGGGTACAGCGACCTTATTAGCATGTTCAATAAAACAGTTGGTGATATTAGCTTTGCTATTAACCCTATTATCTTGGCGGTAATAGCAATTTGAAGATGGCAACACTGTAGTCATAAAGGGATGGACATATTCTGCAATAATAGTCTGGTAGCCCGGTCATTTAAACAATGCTTATGGGCCAAAAGACTGCCACCATTATACCACCAGCGGCCCCTGAACAGTTCAAAGAAGGGATGATAAGCCAGTACTTCCATGTTCTTTTATGCCTAAATCTGACTGTTGCAAAATCACAACACATCAGACTAGCCAATGTTTTGCCAACCAAATACAAATTTTAGCCTCAGTTTCCTGTTCTTTGCCGACAAGAGTGGCAGCAAGTGTGGTCTGTGATTAGAGCTTATTTGCATCGAGGTTCATGATATTGTGTGTTAAGAGATGGTCTTCTGCATACATTGGTTTGGGAAAGTAGTTTGAATAACTGTTGCCTTTCTAACATCTTTGGCCATTCTGATCTTCTGACATTGAGCGTTGAAAAGGTATTTTATCCAATAGACCTACCCTTGAAATGGTTGTGTTCAGGAAAACCCCAGCATATGGGAATTTCTCAATTACTCAGTCACTACCCATCTCATACCAAGTGTAAAGTTATATAAATTTTAAAACTCGACAGGCTGACTTGACTATGCACATGCCTAAATGCAGAGTTGCACCCATATGATTAGCTGACTGGTAAATTTGCATTCATGAGCAAACATACTTTAAGTGGCCTGTGAGTACATTTTAGTAGAAATGGTTACGCTCTTTAGAAGATCGACTATCAATGAATTTTTTGCTTTCAAAATATTTTTTCAATTGTAGAATTTCAGAAACTGTGGCGAAGTGTCCCTGTCGACTCCATTGATGAGGATAAAATTGAAGAGTACCTGAAGAAGCAAGGAATATCTTCCATGCAGGAAACAGGACCTAAGAAAGTGGTCAGTTTCTTGTGTTCTGCTTTCTACTTGATTTTAGATTGTAACTCCTGAAAATGATAAGTCCATCCTGACAAATCTGTCTGGAAATAAAGATGCGGACAAAAACTTGCTCTAATAACAGTATTAAGTCAGTTTTTACCCAATCTGTGCTTCATGCAGCTCCCAGTTCAAAAGAGGAAGAAGCAAGGAGGGCAGAGAAAAATACATTTCAAGACTCACAACAACCACTTGGCAGGAGTCCTTGAAGATTATACAGATGGTGTGCCTGTGAAAAAGTGACATAATTTCCATCCCTGCTTAATGCCTGTTGGAGTGGAGTGTCTGTAATTCAGGGCTGGAAATGGAGTCTGTAGACTGACTATGGAATTTACAGACTTAATGGCAGTTTGTGAACCAATTAGCTTCTTTTTCCTCCACCAGTCCTGAGTGATCTCTTGTATTTCATAGTGAATAGCAACCAAATTTTTCGAATCCTTTTTTAAATGCTAAGACATTTTGGGGGGTTAAGTATTAAGACCAATGAAATAGAATATCCTTGACAAGAGAATGCTTCATATTTGTTGTAAAGAAACAGATTGAGTAATGAGGTTAATTTTACTCTGTTTTGCAATTTGTTTTTCGGGGATACGCCTCAAATCTGGGTAACTTTCCAGCCTTTCAGTCCAAATTGAAGAAGGGCTTTTGTTGTGCATCACTGACATTTAGTTCAGCATGAATCATCTTTTTTCTTTTTTACAATAGTTCCTTTGAATCACCATACCATAATGGCTTTAAATGCAACTGTTTATTTACTTTTAATAAATTACACTGTTTCAGTGATGTTGCGTCGCTTAATTTCCACTGCAGTGGCCAGGTATTATATTGAACTGGCAAAAAACAAATCACCTGAGTTTTGCATTCAAAGTGCTATGTGTTGGAAAATCACTCCAAAAGGTATCTTTATTTTACAGTAAAAATACATTTTAAAATGCCCCGATTATGCGTCAGTTGTGAAATTACCTCTAACAGTTAAATGATCATTACATGGGACATGTTAGCATTCAAAGTTATTTACCTAAATAAGAAACCAGCGAGAAAACGATTAGTTGCTTAAATCAGCTGTTATGTGTCGTGTAGAAAATATCAGTTTCAAAAACGCACAGATGAAGTTAGATACATATATACACTCAACCCCTTTCTAATAGTCCATTGAAATCTGAAAAACAAAACAAAAAAAAAAAAACAGGCAATTTTTTTAGCTAGCACTATGGTTGGCTTTTACGGTTTTCTTTAAATGGTGGTAATTTGGCAAAATCTTCATCAGGAAGTCAAGCTGAAGAGTCTGAGGCTGTGAAGATGACAGACAAAAATGTCAATAGGCATTTCACAATACTTTGAAACAACTAAAGATACTTGAAATACAAACATTAAGTATTGTTGGATAATATTTTGAGTGAAGTCGGGACTTATAAAATGTAGTGCTCTTATGTACAGTATACTGAATGTATTTCGCCCCCTACAATATTTTGCATTGATCACTTTTAAAGGTGTTTAAAGGAAGGTATGCAGAAACAGTAACAGTTAAAACCTCAAAATAAAAGATATGCTACCTACTTTTTCTTCTGGAACACATTTACTGACAAAATGGCAATGTGCACAATAGCGTACCTGCGGTCTTTCTGTCTGAACCCTCCTCATACATCCAGAGCCATAGATGACGGTGTTTTCAGGTATGACCTCACAGGTGTTGACCTGACAGAAGGCCCCAATGATACAGCCACCAGTGAGGATCACATTCCTACCAACATCAGCTGGACAAAAGAGCAGAGATAAGATAATACTTCATTTATTACTTCATTGAAGGGCCGATCTTCCAGTCATTGTCAAGATGTGAAACAAGTGTGAAAGATATGAAAGCCTCACCTTTCGATTCTATAACATTGTTGTCTCCAATTTTCAAGGCTTGTGACACTAGATTGTCAGTTAAGGCAAAACTAGGGTGTGACAGCTGAACGCATTAACACTGTTGTGGATTTAAAGGACTTCACCTAACCAAATGGATACCACAGCCAACTTCAAACACATTGTTGATACCAATGGTCATTGTTTTTGGCTCCACTTCTGCAGCTGGTGTGATATTCTCTGGAAGACTGATTGAAAAAAAAAACAATATGAAATATTTTAAAACTTAAATATAATTTAGGGAAACCGAAATCTTGTACCTGTTTATGATGACAGCTTGCTCCTCGATCAAATTGCCCTCCCCGATCACGATGGGTCCAGCCTCTGCAATAATACGAGCTTTGGGATGAACCACTGTCCTGGGGCCTGGGTGAGAAGTGAGAGATGGGAGACGAGTTACTGACCAACAAGAGTATTGTACACTAAGAAACCCGTGAAACCTAAAGAAAAACTGTAGATATTCATGCTTTGTAAAATCATGACGAACATTATGTAAGAGTGACAAAATGCCATACATCTTACCAATAGTAACATCTCCCCTGATTTCACTTTCAACGCACACAACGGCTCCAGCGGCTATCTTAACACTGTAAAAGAAAGAGGCTTAAGAGTTAGCAAGGAATATCTTAGTTAACGCTCCTAGCTAGCCACCGGAAGTGAATTTTAAACCACCTTCACGTTAAGTTAATTTGAGCGTTGTAATCCTTAACAGGTTTAATAATAATAAATGAACTATCTTTGAATGCCACCTCAGACCAAAAATTAAAATGACCTTTTCTGGGCGTTTTGTTTGTCAGCCATTGTGATACACGTACTGTGTGCTGCGCCGCCGTTTACCCTCTCGATTATCGATTTGTTAGCCTCCTCTTTGTCATTAATGCGCATGCGTCAGTCGGGGGCGGGCCAAGGTGAATGAAGGGTCACGGGATCACTTGTCTATATGGCAAAACAATAATAAAAGCTTCACATCGTAGGGAATCTCAACGCACCACATGATATTTGTTTAATGATTTCCTAATTTTAAACAAAGGGAGAGTACGTCACCAAAAAAAACTGTTTAACTAAGATGCATTTGGTTGTTTCACATAAAGTAAACCGAAAACAGCATCAACATGATGATATCAAGCACTATTGCATTGACAAAACAATAAAAGGAAACAGTAATTGTGTACTTACTCTTCCCACCCCCCACCCCCCTTCCGTCAAAGCGAACACGGATCGGAAGGGAAAATTTTAATGGCAATTACACAATCAAACAAAAATACAGGCGACCCATATACAGTCGTTAACGCGACCGGGACAAGTCGAGACGAAAAGACACAGAAGTGGAATTATGAGATGTTTTGTCTCACTGGCTTAACTGTGGTCATAGCCGCTTGTGTGGCACAACTGAAAGCCGAAACGTCTGCGCGTAAGTAAGCCAGGCTGCCGACTTTAAAGTAGAACAAACAGGAGCGCATATTGGGATTCCGTTGAGAAGCTAGGTCGGCTAACAGGCTAACGTCCACAAAACAAAAGCTGTTGTTGTCACCCTCTCGTGTATTTTAATATCTCACGAGCAATAAAAAAAAAATACATCATGTGAGATTTTCGTATGTTACACATCAAGTTGAATAAACATTCTGAAGTTAAAGTGGAGCACCTTTAGCATAGAGCTAAACTCACACTATTCGCTAACTAGGGGGCTGAAATTTTAAAGGAAAATTAGCTTCTGGCCTTTGAATTTCCCTCTTCGGGGTCTTTTATGGATTAATTCAGCATGTGACCGCGGGGATCTGCAGTCGGCCACAACTGCTTTCTCACATGCTTTCCTCTCCCAGCCAGAAACTCGAGCTTGAAGCTCAGTTTCTTCTTTCTGGCGACCCGTTTCTCCACATTTGACACTATTTGCTATGGATTTTTTTTGATCTCTGTAAACGCTTACATCAACCGTAGCTTTCAAGTAAGTTAACGTAAGTACTTAATCCTCTTCAAGGCGATTCAAGCAAATGATCCTCGGTATGATTTTTATTTTTATTTTTTTGTCTGGGAACATAATTATGTCAGCGAAGAGGTGTGACACGGAGTATATCTGCATTTCGTTAAAGTAAAAATTATTTCTTGAATAATCAATTTAACAACTTTACAACATAGTTGGGTGTGGTGAGCTATGGAGGCAAAAAAAAATAGATTGTATTTTTCTTTTTTTTCTTGAGATGTTGCAGTGTCGGTTGGGTGGTTCTAAGTTATATATAAGTAATATATATTTTTCACTACAGCTGTCTTGGCTCATCATGAGCACACGATCCTAAAGATGGACGAGGCATTTCTCACAGTATACAATGACCTGGAGACTGAGCTGGCTGTGTCCTGGGTGTCAGAGCACTGCTACCAGGTAGGCGCACACACACCTGCTGTCTGACTGCCCCCCAGAAGCTCCCTCATCTATATATTTGTTTTTCTTTGTGTTTAGTGTTTGTACCAGCAGCTTGGGGTGGTTCCTATTGGACACAGTACAGGTCAACCAAGTTCAGGGCGGTTCGTTGTAAGCACACAGCATGAAATTACGCTACAGGTCAACAGCACTAACATCAGCATGGATCTCTGCAAGTACGTGAAAGAACATGCATGTAAAAGTGCTGCGTGAAATGAAAAAACATGAAAATGAATGACGTGTCTTTGAGTTCTTGCATTGAAATGAATGAATTGGGGAGCTACTGTGATTGTTTTACTTGTACTATCAACACTCTTATTTTCAAAGTACAGAGTTTTTAATGTAAGTTAAATCAATAGCCCTGTTAGAAATGTATCTCTTGGGGGGGGGAGTGATTTTAATATTTATCTTGTTACAAATGATTGGTTTCACTGTTGACGGCAAAATAAGAATTTCATATTACAGGGAAACACGTTTCCAGACAGTGTTGATTGTCATATGTACAGTTATTCATTTAATCGTGAATGATTCTTACATGACTATTCAGTTTAGCTGTCTTGCCATGTGTTTGACTAATTGTCTTACCCCCTGTAGTGTTCCATTTCACTTTCGGGAGCAAGGGAACTACTCACTGTGGGTGAAAAATTTAAATGACTCATCTGTGGTCAACTGCTCAATAGTGACCGATGCAGAACCTGTCAACAGCTACATTCGTGAGTCTGGCACACAGAAACATATTCCCGGGGTCGAAGATCTTGAGAAGTATTCACAACTAGTTGCCCTTTCTGACAAAGGCACAAGTACAAATCACAAATCTTCTTTTTCATTCCTGGTCCCTTACAGCGATCCTGATCGCCTTCCTTGTCTTCGCTGCGCTGGCCTTAATCCATAGCATTGGAAGAGCACTGTTAAGGTACATTTTCTTCACTATGCTTTTCCCAACTGATTTGCTTAGTTTTATTGAAGTTGAACCACAATGAGACCGCTCATCAAACTCTGTCTTCACATGAGGCTGTTTGTTCTCTTGACACTGAAGCTGTTTTCTCCAACCAGAATGTGTGAGCATTGCAAAATTGAATGACAGCTCATAACTGATTGTTAATTTCCTGTCCAGACTTGATGTTGTGAGGGGTATTCTCTTTCGAATTGGTGGAACACTGGAGACAGAGATGCTCATTAACTCTGTGAGTATGTGTTCAGAGGAAAGCCTAGCATTCAGAGCTTAGCTCTTCATGAGCTAAGGATCATCGCATCAGGTTGTTATAATGGATTTTTAATAGAATTTTTTTGTTGTTGTTTCATTGTTATCAAATATTATGATAAATAACTATAGACTTTCATCGTCAGGATGCATTTAACTTTGAGAATTTATTTAACCTTAAGTACATCTTATTTATCTGACTTCAAGTTTTAAAAATTAGCAAGTATTGCTTAATATAAATAAAGGCATATGCCCTTTAGTATTTATTTTTCTTTAAAGCATGAAACATGAAATATCAAAAATAGCCCAAAAGTCCCTTAAATTTACTCAAGTGACAGAAAAACAAGTAGCAAACAACTGGATTATGACAAAGTCACGATTGTTACTGGGTGTAAGTAATTTTTTAAATGAGTGAAATTCTATACTTTAGTGACAGCTTTAACATTTTAGCAGAAAAGCTGGAAGCTTCTGGATGTAGCTGCTTTCATAAAAAAAATTAGTAATTGCAATTATCGCACTCTTCTTGTTGGTGACACGCTCTGTGTTCTGTGTTGTCAATTTGACATGTGATATCTATGTTCATTGTTCATGCTGCTTAGTCTTAGTTCCATCCAGCTGTAAACTAGTCACACCCAATAAGCCTTTTTCTTTTTTTAGCAAGGTTTAAACTGTATGTACAGTTTCAAGCACAAATGTTCCATCATTTCCATGTGTTTTTAGTTAAGATGTTGAAATGCTTTGGAACTCTGCTTTTGAAAGAGTGGCATGACTGAAATGTAATATTTATAGTGCATTGGACTTCATTCATGAGCCAGCACAAATTAATTGGCTATTTCACATGCTGTTGAGCTCAAAGAAGTAGACACAGTTTCAATGCTTTCTGTAAAAAAGAAAAGAATTCTGATTCGACATTACTGTTTCTGTTAAGTTTTTTTTTTTGTTTTTTTTTTCTGGAAACTCAACTTCTTCTCATTCTTAAGCAACATGTTCGCCACTTTCTGTAAAACTTCCACATTTTGATTTTGCAATGTATTGTACTGTACAGCATACTTAAGACTGCATTCTCCAGTTAATTATTTTAATTTTCAACTTAACTTCGGCCCTCAAGGAACTGGGCTCCCCTAGCAGGACTGTGCCACCTGTCACCGACAATATCCTCCCATCCCCACCCAGCCCCGTTAGAAGGCTGCGATCTCTGGATACATTCAGAGGGTAAACTCAATTTCGCCCTAATGCCCTCAGCTCAATGTGGTCTAGCAAATCCTGATCAAGCATGTGACTGATCAATTGTAGTGCTATGTCATGGGATTTTTACTGCCCTTATGAATGCCTTTTAAAGAACATTTCTTTTATTTCAAACTAATTGCTACATTTTATAATGTGCTATGTGTCTTTTTCACTTCAAATCCTCCTCACAGTATCTCCCTCGTCATCATGGTGTTTGTTAACTACGGAGGGGGAAGATACTGGTTTTTTAGACACGAGAGCTGGAATGGTGAGCTTTACCTGTTTTTTTCTTTTCTTTTCCATCATGTTCTGACCACTTCTGTGTTTACTTTAAAACACCTTCTGTGCTCCTTCCTGTTCTAGGCCTTACAGTCGCGGATCTGGTTTTTCCCTGGTAAGCTCAATTTACAGGTTCTCCAAGAGAAATGTTTTGGCACACATTTTTTACAGAAGATAAA
>CAAKHD010013563.1:289809-302309 GCA_901007705.1 Fistularia tabacaria | reverse complement strand
ATTGTAGAAAATTTGGAGAGGTTTGGAAATTTTTCATGTTGTGTTGCTATGTTGGTCTATGCCCTAGGGTGGACTTGAAAGTATATTGCCCTCGGTTTTGTGTGCTTATTGATAGAAACTCTGAACAGTTAACATTTTTTCAAATACATTCGAGTTTCCTAAATATTAAGAAATTAAGTTTGTATTGAAGTATAAACTTATAGAAGAGCTTCTAACATTTCTGTTTATGCTTGTATCTCCAACTCCTAGGTCTCTGTCCTATGTGACGACACTGGCCTGCTTTGCTTTTGTGCTGTTAGTGCTGGTTTACTACACAGTAGATGTTAAGAAGTGGTGGTCTGGAGCCCCTTTCTTCTACCCTGGTGAGCACTTTACTCTCCTGCAGGATATCTATTTCGTTTTTTTAATGCATATTTTTGTATTTGGACTTTGAAAGGCAAACCTGTATGAACAGGTAGAACTTCTTTGAATGTTAAAGCTGTGTGAATAGTGGGAGGTTGATCAATTGATACAAGGGATGTGCGTTTCAGTGGTAACCACTTCCAAACCTGCCGCAGTAGATATGATAATTTGTGCCACGTTAAACCCTGAGTTATGTGTGAACCAACAAAACTGATAAAATTCTTAGAGTTAATTCAATTGAAAAACAATAAACGAGTGATATATTTATACATAATGAATAAATAAACAAATATATATATATATATATATATATATATTTTTTTTTTTTTTTTTTTTAATTTTTTTTTTTTCTTGACAATCTGTCCATAACCTTTTGCCACTCTAACATTTATCTGTAAAATCAGGTATGAATTCCATCCTTGTGTATGTGGGCCACGAAGTCTTTGAGGAGTACTTCCCCTTCCGTTGGCGAATGGTCAACTCTCAGTCCCACGCTGAGCACCTCACCCAAAACCTTGTGGCTACTTCCTGTTGGGTTTTCATATCCTATGTACTCTACAAGAAAAAGATTTTCTGGAAAATTTAGACGTGGATTCCCCCAATTACCAGTCCCTCTGCATACCACAGTCAATAATATTGTTTACATAAAAACTGCTGGATGATGTTTTTGTTTTTCTATAATCAGGAAAGACTTCGATTATTAAAATCAAGAAGCTGTTTTGTTTTTGCCAAAAAGTTGAATCCCTTCCGAGCATCATTTTCTATAGCTTTTAATATTTTCACCATTAAATAAGTCTGTTAACATAGACTTTTCACAAAGATTTAAAAGGAAGAGTTCCTCAAACTGATCATAAATGTAAACAGATTCAGTAACAGCTCACTCAAGAATGAGTCTAATGTACAGAGAAAAACAAACACTGTCACTTTTTTTTCGCTGGTTACAGTTGTGTGTTTCAAGACTGGTTTTATTTCTTGTTTTTATACCACTGTTTTAGCGGCAGTTTGTGGGTTTTACAAGTGCTTGTTGGCTTCCTTTTTGTGGAGCACCTATCGACATCTTCAGTACCATTCATTACTTTTAAAGATGTCAAATTTTTTCCTTTGCCTATTTCTTTTTGTTTGTATGTTTGTTTGTTTTGTAATATTGGCTCACTGATGGCTATATAAGAGCCAGTGATATATGCTCAAGAGAGACTGACACTAATGACTCGGGAATTCAAATTATTTTCTCTTTTCTGCACAAGACAAAGTTTTTAAAATCCTGGGGACTGAATGTACATGTACAGGTTTGGAAAATATGAATAGCAACAGCAATATTTCATTCATCTTTTCTGTAACCAAGATAATCAGCTACTGGTATTTCTGATTATTTTCTGGTCTGAAGGACATGAGCTTTAAGTTGTGCAATTTTCTGTTCCCACTGAATATTAATACTTGGACCATGATGCTATTTGTTAAAAAGCATTAATGAGGAGAAAAAAAAGAAGAAATTACCACGAAAAACCCAAATGATGCTTTCTTTTGAATTTGGGGAAATTTTAACTTGAGCCTAAATTAGGCCTTAAAAAGTCACTAAACTTTTCCAGATTTTGCCAAATGTTTTTTTGTAAACAAATTTGCCATAAGTTTGCTGCACTTGAGTACCATTTTTTCCCCAAACTAACTGGATGAATTATGGATTTTAAGAGGCACATTTGTTAATGTCAAACAAAAAAACAACTTGTCAAATCATATTTCCCGGGGAGGACTTTTTCGCATCAGGTATTGTTGTTATTGACAAAGGCAAACTTGTATACATATATGTTTTAATATTCATCTTTTGAAAATACATTTATATAATAAAATATTTGAAACATGTTTTCTGTTTTAAACATTATTCCAAGAAAGGTATGGTTTTCCAGCTAATATTAAGAATTTATACATCAATATATAGTCGTAAAGTTACTCTTCTTTCATTATTCATTCATTTGAAAGCCCGAAGCCGGGCTTCATGCTTCAGCACAGAAGAGAGATTGACTTTATTGCCCAACGCGGCGTGGGAATCGAGTTTCACTCGTGAGGCTGCCTCAACATCTCGCGATAACTGCGAGCACTATTCATTCGTGTCTGTTATGAGAGTTTTTATCTTCTCGCGCGAGTTTGTAACTTTCCCACGCCTGTTGTTTTGGGTGTCTGCTCGCAGCCTGTCAACCCTATCTCCCTCTCTTCTCGCCCTTTCGCCCAGTCTCTTTCTCCCCCCCCTCCTCTCTTTCTCTCTTTCTCTCTCTCCTTCCCCCTCTTCTTCCCTGTCTTCCCCGTCTTTCCCTCCCATCTTTTCCTCTTGTTCTGCCTGTTCTGCGGTTGGCTTTGGTGAGGGGGCTCGGGGCGGGATCTCGCGTTGTTAGAATTCGTGTGTATGCAGGCGTGTGTGTGTTTGTGTGAGAGTGTGTGTGTGCGCGAATGAGTGTGTGTCTGTGTGTCCTTGCGTAGGTAGAGGGGGGTTTATTTGGAAGATGGCGCCCGTTGTTACGGGGTAAGTGCCGAAATTCAAAGCTAACTGTTTTCAAACAAAGCTCTGCCCTCTTGTGCTCATGCGCGGCCAGGTGTAGTTTTCTGCGGTCGTTTGGTCGGTTGTCTCCGCTTTAGTTTAGTCAAGCCGGCTGAGCTTCTCTTCGTGGCTTAGTGAGGGGCAGTTGCCCAAACTTCCTCGTACTATCATCAAACTTTCATCTTGTCACTGAACAGCTGCAAATTTTGACGTGCTTACTCTATTTCGGCTCTTTACTTTTGGCCTATTTTGCTACACTGTAATAACCTGTGGATTCTACATCTATTTATTTTAATCATAGGTCATGTTATAATCCTATAAATTCTCCTATTTACTTTCAAAATTGTAAAGCAAAATGAAACGCATATTTTCTCTTGGTTTTAACGGATATGGTCAAATATTGTGCATTTTACTGAGAAATATTTAAATGTTTGATTTATCTTTTTATTCATTTTCTTTCTTTTATGTCCTACCCCTTTCACAGACTAACATGTCATAACGTGCATCACAAGACATGAACCCCTCGGCATCACTGTAGTAATATTACAGTTATCTATAATTATAGATTATTATTTATTATTAATACGATGAGAATTGTTATTATCAACCCTTGAGCGGTTTGACACCATTTATAGTATCACAACCTGTAATTAAGCGTTTGCCCTTGGCCCTATACTTTAATTGATATTTGAAAGGCAGTTGTGGTTGAACCTTCTCAGTTGTTGATCTAATCCAAGGATGATCTATCTGTGTTAGTCCTGAATTACCCACAATAAACAGTTCTGGATTACAAGTCTCACTCTCTTTTCAAATTTGGTCTCCAATGTTTGAGACCGCTTTTGTTTCTTCTTCACAAGAACACAGAATCGTAACCATGCTTGAAGCATATTGCAATACGATGTTTGTTTTGCAGGAAGTTTGGAGAGCAACCACAACCTCAACGTTTAACAAGGTAGATGAAAGCGTTGGCGCCCCCAAACACATCATAGAACTCAAAACAAAACACTGGCTTAATTCTAATCAGCCAGTTGTACTTAGAAACTTGAAATATATCCGCAGTGCTCATTAAAGGTTATACCTTTTTTCCCTACCAATTTCAGGGAGGCTATGAGGACATATTTGAAGGAGAAAGATGATCAAACAGTGCTCATACTGCATGCAAAAGTTGCCCAAAAGTCATATGGCAACGAAAAAAGGTGACTATTAAAAAGGATTACCTTGATTTTGTGAATGTTAACGATTGAATTGTCACAGTTCATAGTATTGGCCCCTTGTTAACCTCTGCTTGTGTCAATTAGGTTCTTCTGCCCTCCGCCATGTGTGTATCTGATGGGCAGTGGCTGGCAAAAGAAATTAGAGCTCATGGAGAAGGAGGGTTGCACAGAGCAGGAGGCCCAGCCCTGTGCTTTCATTGGGATCGGAAGCAGTGAGCAAGAGATGCAACAACTCAATCTAGAAGGGAAGGTGGGTTCAACATCTTCGGGTTTAATTGTTTAATCCATCAACATGGAGGAACAAGTGCCAGCATCAGATCTTTGTTAGTTTAATTTTATTTTGCCAAGAACTTAATGTGACAGATGACACCATAGACCAGTAGACATGCTCTAGTCACTTGTCATCAGATCAATCACATCATCATCAACAAACACATGATATCTGCTCTACCCCTCTTAAACACCCACAAACTCATTAAAACCACCTTAACAAGCGATGAACACTCCATTCACTCCGCTGCTGTTGACTGAATGTGCAGTTGTGAATTACAACTGACCAATGCATTTGTTAAGAAATCGCATTTAAAATGGTAAAAGTTATAACTCAAGCCCATTGCATCTGAAGTGAGGCTGGGTAGTAAACTGAAATTTAATCTAGAATTGCAGTCTGTATTAATGCCATGATCAACCTGCAGAAAGGAACATTTGTTAAAGGTGAAATTTTTGTCAAATTATCATTTTAAGTAAAAAATGTGTGGTATACTAAATATAGTTGACCTGAATAACCTATTCTTGATCCATAAAAACAATTCCATAATTATTTTTTTATTTAAAGGAGACTGGAAATATAATGTAAAACTTATCAGGTATCCTGGGATTTTAGGTCATATTAAACTAGCAAAAGAGGTGGATGAACACAGTTCCAAAAAGTAAAAGGTAACTCTGCTTGATATTACAATTATAAGGTTTGCAATGGAAATTCAGCTATATCTTAAGTGAGGAGTATGAACTTGAACTTCAAAAAAAAATGAAGCTAATACATGAATGCAACATTAAATCTGCAAAAGTAAAAATAAAACATAACACATTTTCATTTCTTGTTTTGAAAAGTCTATTATACGAGTTAAAGAAGACCATTACGGTCTATGATGCATCCTTAAACCCCTGGTAAAAGTAAAAAGAAAAATCCAATAATATTTTTTACCAGTTGGAGTCAACTTTATGTTTGAATCGCTTTAGACTTTGTCACCCCATAGATGAAATCACTCACTCAAGATTCTTAATAGTCTCCCATTTGAATGCTCTTATCTGGCAACAGTAGATAAAGCAAGAAATAATATATTAATCTGCTTCAAAATGAATTAAGTTTTTCTTGGCCCACATCCTGCTGCCCCACAAAGTTTCATTTAAAGTAGCTCTGCTGGTCCGCCTGAAAAGGGAGGAAACATTATTGTTGGTGGATTTAAATGCATTTCTGACTGATTGTCAATGTGTCTGTGAAAAGTTCTGCCTCAGCATTGACAGGCAGACGAAGCCAAGCATGGAACGTACTCTTGCTTCACTTTCTACTTTGGCCACAATCTCAGTTCCTATTTTAAAAGGCATATTCTCAAAGCCAATTTATTCTGTACATCTGCCTCGAATCATCTGGGCTGATGTGCACTTCCCCAAATATTTAACGGTACACATTGTCGTGGCCTCTCTAGAACACTTCATTTCCTCCTGCGTTTCCACACTTATTCATTTCAGTAATATCTCCACTTGTAATTTTCAGCTCTTTCACTTTCTAGTGTGGATATTACATTGGGATGTATTTACTGGTCTTATGATTGAGTGGTGACTGAATTACTAGCTCCTACTAATATTCCTATTCAAAGAGTGGTATAAATGCAAGCCAGTGTTTTTTAGTTTTTTTTTTTAATGCTATTGTTGTCACCCACACAGCCACAGCAGAAAAGGGCCTGGCTGAATTGATTCATGAGTGCAAACTAAGATTTGTCGTACCCGTTCAATGAAAGATCTTGTTTGCTCTGCTTGAGAACGTGATGACGAAAGGGTGTAAACAAATTTGCACTTGCACGACTAATTCCCTACTTTTGATTTTTTTTTTTCCTCTCCCCCCTTCCTCTGCTTTAGCACTTCTGCACAGCTAAGACCCTGTACATCAGCGACTCGGATAAAAGGAAACATTTCATGCTGTCTGTGAAGATGCTCTACGGGAACAGTGCCAACATTGGGGTCTTCCTCAGCAAGAGAATCAAAGTAATCTCCAAGCCGTCCAAGAAGAAACAGTCTTTGAAAAATGCTGACCGTGAGTGGTAAAATGCATCGCAGATTGGGGCTCTGTTCACACTCCGCGCTCACAAGCCTGACCCCTTCCCTCTGCCTGTCTCTCAGTATGTATAGCATCGGGAACCAAGGTAGCTTTATTCAACCGTCTGAGGTCCCAGACAGTGAGTACCAGGTATCTCCATGTGGAGGGTGGGAATTTCCATGCCAGTTCTCAGCAGTGGGGAGCCTTCTTCATCCACCTCTGTAAGTCTGACTAGACTAAAAATAATTTCATTAATTTTCTACCGGAAGATTGAACTTTTTATCTGTAATTATAACCCCTTTGCTTTCCTCTGCTGTGGACGGACCATTAGACTGAGAGAGAACTTGAATTCTTTTAATGTCGTGTATTATTCTGTGTTCAGTGGATGACGATGAGTCTGAGGGAGAGGAGTTTGCAGTGAGAGATGGCTACATTCATTATGGCCAGACGGTGAAATTGGTCTGCTCTGTCACCGGAATGGCTCTGCCCAGACTGGTAAGTGGATTTTTCAAAGGTTGCATTTGTCAAATCCTTTCCATTGTTCGTATGTTTACATTGACTTAATTTTCCCCCAAATTTCTCAGATCATCCGCAAAGTCGATAAGCAAGCTGCCTTACTGGATGCAGACGACCCGGTGTCTCAGCTTCACAAATGTGCCTTCTACTTAAAAGATACAGACCTAATGTATCTTTGTCTCTCACAGGAGAGAATCATCCAGTTCCAGGTAGGCAATAGGAGGATTTTCTTTTTTTTTTCATACATCAAGTCTTATTAACTCTAGCTTAATACTAATTAATAAAGAAAATCAGGCTCAGTTACAGATCAAGAGACGGATAATGGTTCCTTTATCTTTACCCTTTCAACAACATTATCGATCAAATCGAACGTCTAACCAGATTCATCTGCAAGATTGGCTAATTTATAGCTCGGAAGCTCATTTTAGAGGAGGAGGAGCTATTAGCAATCTTAAAGGCTCATTACTACCCACACTGCGCAACATGGATCAAATAAATTTTCTGTAAAAAATCCCAAATCATTAGCTATCAGTCAAATATATATGGTGATGAGAAAGAAAATCCCAAAAGTGAGTGCAGAAAGATGGGTGGCTTGTACCAGTTAGTTTTGGCTATCAGTCCATCATGCTTTTGTATTTTTGGGGTTGAAGACAGGTCGTAGCAGCAGCTGCCAGGTGAGATAGTATGCTAAATCTCTCGTGGGGTCAGATATTCGTCCCGAGATTTTGACAACAGTCAGACATTTTCTTAAAAGTGTGATGCAAAATGTATTTACCTTGTCGTTTCAGGCAACCCAGTGCTCCAAAGAAACCAATAAGGAGATAATCAACGACGGTGCTTCCTGGACTATTATTAGCACTGACAAGGCAGAGTATACCTTTTTTGAGGGCATGGGCCCTGTACCCACACCAGTAACCCCTGTCCCTGTAGTGGAAAGCCTGCAGGTAAAAAATACGAGATCCAATTTGTTAATAAAAAAAAAAAAGAAAGAAAAAATAATTTAGTTGTTATTCTGGGCCACAACTCAATTGTCCTTAAATTTGTCTTCATGAAGTTAAATGGTGGAGGAGATGTTGCTATGTTGGAGCTCACCGGGCACAATTTCACCCCCAACCTAAGAGTGTGGTTTGGAGATGTGGAGGCGGACACGATGTACAGGTATGCACGTCTGTAAGTCATGGGCACAGTATGTTTTTTTGGCTAAGCGACCTAAATGTTCAAACTTTGTCCACACCCCCCCCTCAACTGACTGCTAAGATGTGGCGAGAGTGTCCTCTGCGTGGTGCCTGACATTTCAGCCTTCAGGGAGGGCTGGCGCTGGGTGAGACAGCCCGTGCAGGTGCCCGTCACACTCGTCCGCAATGATGGGATCATCTACGCCACCGCTCTCACCTTCACTTACACCCCAGAGCCAGGGCCACGGCCGCACTGCAGCGCGGCGGGGGCAATTCTGCAGACACGGAGCGCATCGTCATCATCCCCGGCTTCCTCATCTTCACCGTCATCCTCCTCCTCATTGAGCGGACTCATAGACGGCCAGTGCGCTTACAATAGTACTGATACTGGCATGTCGACAGGGACGTCGACTATGCCTGTCCTGTCATAGCAGATGGAGCCTGTTTATTTCATTTGTTTGTTTGTTTTTTTGTTTTATTTTTTTCATTAGCAGTAAATGTGTGTGTGAACAAAAGGGTGCATGAGCTTTTCCAAAGAGGCGTAAAGACCTATGAGGAATTGCACACAACCTCTGCACGCTACTCACCAATCGCAAGGAAAGCAGAGGAGACGCATGTACCTAGTCTTGAGCTCCATCTTGTGGATGACTTTGTACCCGTCACAATCCTGACTCGGGACGTGGGGTATCATGGATTGTGGACTGAAGTGGGTACAAGCGCAACCTTTCAAAACGCCCATCCACCACACTTTTCAACGAAGAATGTTTTTGTCATGTCCCCCGGTTCCCAAACCATTTTCATCTGTTGTTGTCGTCACACTGCGGTCGTGTTTGTACCAAGGAGTGTTGATTTATCCATCGCGTTCAACTGGACTATGGTAAAATATCAACTTTCTTTTTTTTATGGACCAATGAATATTACTATATTGTCATATACTATTTGAAGAGTTCTAGCCGAGGCACATTTTTACATTTTTTAATTCCATAATTCATAGTAAGTTCACTTTTGTTACCAAATAGGTTTTATCGTGTCTTGGACTCTTAGCGTTGTCTCGGTGAGGTTGTCAGGGTGAACGTGGCTTAAAAGCATGCCTCTAAAAACCCCCATGTCTTTTACTTTCAGTTTTTCTTAACTGATTGCTTATTTAACTCCATTGCCAAATGTGAACATGTCTACCAGTCATTAGTAAATCAGCTTGCCCTTTCTAAGACTAAAAAATATCTACATTTTTAAGGTGATTATTAGACTGCATATTGAAGTGGTGTCTGTATGTGCACAAAGTCCGTCTTCCTAAAGGCATGTGTTCCATGACACTCCTTCAATACGGCGGGGAGAAGTCATTTTAAAGATTTACGTCTTTGTGGGTGAACTTAAGTGTTGAAGAGCTTTAAAACGCCGCCTCTGCCTTGAAACTGCATCACTATCTCCAGTCCACCCGTTCATCAACGTAGTAACGTTATGTTGTCCAACCTTGTTTTGTTACTCCTAATTTTATAAAGAAAAAAAAAAATGAACATGTACATGACTTGAACTGACAGTTCGCGCAGTCCGCTCAGGTTATGTAGTCTTAGAGATTCTCACAAAGTGCCCATAGCAAACTTTGATTTTTTTTGTGTATGAAAGTCACTTGTCAGAGTTAAGATTGCCTTATTAGCTCATGTAAAAAATACTTAATTGCCAACTACAAGCATTTACATTGTAGCAGTCTTTCAACATCAATTTATGGTACTTGTCAAACCAGTCTGGAATCAATATTGTCTATTTAGAATTGCGTAGTCTAGTGTATTGTAGGAGCAGGTACAAACTGAAGGACTGTCTGGTTTGATCCACAGACATGTTTAATTGTAATATTCTCTATGATGCACATCTTAGTTCACCAGCCACAGCTGAAGCCCCGTCCCCGTCTGGGTCGGCATGAGCGAGTGGATCTGGCAACCCTGGTCACTTAATTTGCACATAAACGCTCTGCTGATCCCAAATTACCGAGGTTGTGGGTTTTATGCATCACCTCAGACTGGACCTCGAACTATACTATTAATTTATTCTTTGTGCCTATATAGTCACCGTGCCTCCCCGTGTTGCGGTTTCGTTGGCTAGCCGTACACACATGATACCAGCATGTAAACATATGCACGCTGGCATATTTACAATTGTTTTTATATTGGGAAAAAAAGGAAAAAATTATTCTTGTCATATCCTGCCTTACATTAATCTATTTCTTTCCCCTATGAATGATGATATCCCAATCTTTTTTCAATCTTTTTGTATCAAGTCTGAAAAATTAAGTCAGTCTGCCGAGGTTCTTCCGTGACATGCCACGAATAAAAGCAAGCTGAATGTGATTGTGTCCTTCAAATGTGCCGTACCGACCCCACTCCCTTCCTCTTCCTCTACATCATAAATTTGAGGAGCAGCATTGGTGAGATTGTGATTTCCAGCGTTATGGAACTATGTTGGATGGTCTTCTCGCTCCTTAACCAACCTACTGTTGAGGCCTCATTGGACTCTTGCCACTTAGGCATGCTCCTCAGGGTAGAGGTCAAGTCCTGTCCTCTATTTTTAAACTTGGGGCCGGGTTGCTGGGATGAAACATGACACATTGTTGCTGTTGAGTGTGTGCGTCTGTGGTTTGATCTCACAATTGCTGAACATTCCACCTACTAATTTTAGATAGACTAAGAGTTTCTGCAAGAGTTTCATTGAGTGCATAGGAAAAGCTCTATATGAAACCCTATCAACAGGTGCACAGAAGATCCTAGAATTGGAACTGAATGACCCAGACAGCTCCACCACCACGTGACGGATCATGTAGTCGCCCAGACTCAAAGCTGCGACACCGGCGAAGGTCACATACTGGTTCACCGTGTTGATCTGAGATTCTCCATCCGATGCAGACCTCCAAAAGCCTTGAAACTGGAAAAAAGACCTCCACCTGTCAATGGTGGAGTCATCAGATCAGCATCTTTTCAGATTTTACTTCATATTAAATGAATGTATTTTATCTGATTCCATTGATTTAATTCAATTTTTATTCTTCATTACGTCTGTGCACATATTTGCGTTGGGAGTGTTGGAAATCTAATATCGTGGTGAGCCCCTGACTGATGAGCAAGGGAGGGAGAGAGAGAGAGAGAGACGTCAGTCCAGCAGAAGAGGGTCACATCTCGACATCGACTCTGACGGGAAAGCGGTGACTATTGGAGGAACTTTGATCCGAATTTTTGGGATTATCTGCTTTATAGAAGAGACACCGGACTCTAAATCCAAGCGGACGCGCAGCTGAACCCCCCCTAACCCACCACACACAAACACACACACACAAACACACACACACACACACACACACACACACACACACACACACACACACACACACACACACACACCACCAGCTTGGATCGGTGCGAATCAGGATTTATTATTAAGTCTCCGGGAGGACTTCATTATATTCTTCTTCTTCTCATCCATTTGTCGATTCAAGGATGGAGCTCCCTGTGGAACACTAAAATTATATACATATATATTTTTTGGTTTTAAAGAAGCATTTTTTATCTCTGTTATGTCAGCTTTTTCTACTTTGCGCATTTTGCACGTTTTCATGGACTGTCATTCATATTCATGCGCGCGCTAAATCTATCCTTTTTTTTGGTTGTTTTGTTTTGTTTTTTTATCTCTGCATTTCTTTTATTTTTTTAAACATTTTGTCAAGACACTTTCTCAAGTCCAACGCCGAAAAGTCGAGATGCTGCCTCTGAGCCCGCTGCTGCTCCTCGTTTTCCCCGCCGCGCTCCTGGTGGCCGCGCAGGGCGCAGGAGACCTCCAGGGCTTCACCCTCCCCGGCGGGGGCGCAGGTGTCGATTCCACCGGTACGTGCTGAAACGGTGCACCGGGAATATCTATATATATGATAAGTTAACAAGTCGCTGGTAACAATTCTGAAAATGACTCAATTTGAATGATTGCTCTTGCAAACACACACACACACACACACACACACTTACAGGTCAGAGAGCTTTTTGCTCAAACTTGATATTTGATAGCCCATCCAGCTGAGAGGCCAGACTGTTGACGAATGGAAATTTCAATAACAACAAACAACAAAAAAGGACCAGTGATGCAGGGAATTAGGAATATCGATTTCATGTCAATGTCAAATGATGAAAAAAAAAATCAGGAATTTTAATACGTTGAAACACACACACACACACACACACACACACACACACACACACTCACACACACACACACACACATACACACATATACACACACAAATAATTATTATATTACAAAAAAAAATAAAAAATATCTCTATCCAACAATATTTATTATTTATATAAAAATTTGATATT
>CAAKHD010013563.1:263357-286640 GCA_901007705.1 Fistularia tabacaria | reverse complement strand
CCCACACACCCACACCCACACACCCACACACACACACACACACACACACACACACACACACACACACACACACACACACACACACACTTTTCAAGACTGTCTCATGTGTCTGCATCTATTCTAAATACATTTAGAAAACATCCACTACTTATTCCTGGATTGAAACTTAAGTGCAGGACATTACACACCATCTAGTTTATTTTGGAAAGTCTGCATGCTCAGCTAGTGGCATATTTTATTTATATAATAACAGTTATTTTGTTATTCTCTAAAGAAACTTGCTCTGTTGAATTATGAATTATGGATTATTAATCATCTTTTCAAGTGTAAGCCAAGGGTAGATGCAACACACACTTCACACTACCATATCAGAACAGATAATATATTACAAAACAATCACAATGCATATGCACACACAGTTGCACAGAAACACAACACACAAACAATAATACAATCTCCTTGGTACTGCTGTATACTATTGTCTATTTTTGTTTAACATTTCTCATTAATTAAATGATTTTGATAATTTGAACATGTTGTGGTGGCTCAGCGACATTAAAAGAAATGTAATATATTAAAGTGGGTTTTGCCTGACTGCCAGTAACAATTCTCCAAAGATGTGCTTCTTTTGCGTTAATTATGGTGACAAGAGTTTCAGACTTTATCCCTACTTTACTTGACATAACATTTAAGTAGGTCAGACTTGTATCAAGCCCCAAATTACTGCCTTCAAGATCAGGCACGGGCCTGTCACCATGAGGCCTTCAAAAACATATCTTCGCTCATCCCCTCTGACCTCGTCTGCCTTTGCAGTTCATAATTGAAGACATGAAGCAGCAGCAGACCAACAAACACAGCAACCTGCACAGAGAAGACCAGCACATCACTGTGGAGGAGCTCTGGAGAGGCTGGAAGTCATCTGAAGGTGTGTGTATGTGTGTGTGTGTGTTTGCTTGTGCGCCTTAGATTTGTCAATAACCCTCAATTTATATGGCTTTTTAAATTTCATCTTCAGTCCATAATTGGACTCAAGAGGATGTGCTTCGCTGGCTGAAGGAGTTTGTCGAGTTGCCACAGTATGAAAAGAATTTTAAAGACTTCAAGGTCAACGGAAACACACTCCCCAGGTGAGAATGAGTCCAAATCCGATATGTTTAAGCAAGTTACTGCAAAAAAGCAGTCGTAACTAAACTTTCACTGACCTTTTCTGCCCATCTGTAGGATTGCAGCCAACGAACCTTCATTTCTGAGCGTCCAGCTGAGAGTTCAGGACCAGAGGGACAAACAAAAGCTGAACATCAAAGCTCTGGATGTCGTGCTGTTTGGACCACCCACTCGTAAGAACAGTTATCATCTACCATGCTTCCACTTTTCTTCCAGTATTTAAATGATCGAAAACCGATGAGCTTTTATTTAGTCAATTCTCTCAAAATACCTCCTTTGTGTATTCAGAGCTTTACTACCTTATACCGAACATATTAGGGCTGGGCAGTGTTGTTGTGCTGTGGGGAAAAAGATATAGTTAATTCTAATTGAACACATGATCCATACTTGAATATATTTCATACAAAAAGAGAAGTACCATGACCCAATGTATCTGTAAGAATGACAAAATTATTGAGCAAAAGAACTCATTGGGTCTGGTTCTTACATGTTCAAAATTTAATTCATTTAAATGCTCAAGGTCAGCACGATTCAACTGATCATATTTTTCCATTCAGACTGCGCTTGTATGAGCGCTGCCAAAAACGGGTGTCACCGTGGGTCTACAATCTCTGCCACTTGAAGCGCTATGATAACAGAGAATATTTATGAGTCTCATCAAATATGCTGGTTTAAAATGTAGACCCTGTGGCAGCTGTTTTGCGTATCGTATATACAATTCCACTATTTCATCTTGACAAAATTCGCCACAAAATATTAATAGATAGGAAATGTAATTTGTTAATAGCGTCTGTTTTTTTCTGGCTGAGTCATGTAAAAGGGCCTGCTGGTCGTTTAAAGCAGAGCCTCCATCACACACATTATAGGTCATCTGACTAGAGGTGCCTGTTTAGTGGTCATTCTGGCCATCCTAACAGAGGCAACGTAACAAACAGCAGACACATGGATTGTGTCTTTTTTTTGTACACAGATCCAGATAAGTAGACATTTGAGAAAAAAAAATTCTGCGGTGTGTACCTGCTGTGTGGACTTTTAAGACCCGCACGAAATGCAACAAAATACAAGGCGGTCGGGGAGGGGGGCGGTCTATATTTTGTTTACCCGATTATTAAATATCTACCTCTATTCCACCAAAGGTCCCCCTCATAATTACATGAAGGATCTGCTGCTAATTGTATCAGTGGTAATGGGAGTAGGAGGCTGCTGGTTTGCCCAGGCGCAGAACAAAGCCAGCAAGGTCCACATAACCAAGATGATGAAAGACCTGGAAAGTTTGCAGAGGGCTGAACAGAGCCTCACGGATCTACAGGAGCAGTCAGTGTTCTTCCTCAGTCTCATTAAGATCCAATGTTTTTAATTGTACATCATTAGAGGTCGTTTCATTTTGATGCACTCTTTTTTTTGTTATGCACCCTAGACTGGAGAGAGCCCAGGAAGAGAAACGCAACGTGGCCGAGGAGAAACAAAACCTGGAGGAGAAGATGATGTACGAGATTATGGGAGCACAGGAGGAAGCTCATCGTCTGCATGAGCTGAGACAGGGAGCTGTCAGTGAGCTCAGCCGCCTTCGATACGCGGAGGAAGAGCTTGTGCAGGTAAATAAATCAGTAATGTGGTGCATAAAAATAGATTGCTATCTTGTAAAAGATGTTTCTAATATTTTCTTATAAATTACGTAATGAATGATGCCTCGACATCAGGTCCGTGGAGCCCTGAAGCAGGCAGAGAAGGACATGCAGGCAAGCTGGACTGCCTCGGAAGTCCTCCAGCAGTGGCTGCAGTTGACACATGAAGTGGAAGTCCAGTACTACAATGTAAAGAAGCAGAGGGCTGTGCTACAACTGGCCATTGCAAAGGAAGAGGTGATGGAGGAAAATCTCATGAGAACCCAAATAGTTAGATTTAAACTGGCTGTGCTGGAGATATAAAAGTTCTGAGTGTCAAATAATTAATTTTTTAAGCCGTGTTTCCCGGTCCGATTCAGAAAGGGGACCTTTCCGGACATCCTTCCGGAGTTTGCATGTTCTCCCAGCGTCTGCATGGGTTTCCTCCCATGGACCAAAAATATGCAGTGGGTTCATTGGAGACTGGTAATTGCCTAGACGTGTGAATGAGAGAGTGGTCGGTTGTTTGTCTCGATATGTGGCCACTCCAGGGAGAACACAACCTCTCATCCAATGACAGCTCGGGCAGCCTACAACCCAGAATGCAGGATAAGCAGGGTTGATAATGAATTCTGAGTTAGTTATTTGCAGCTAATCATAGCGATAGAGTTAATACTCGTGTTTACCTGCACCGTGAACATTGGATTCACACCCAAACATGTTTGCAATGCATCTGAAAGCTACGGTATATGTTGACCACTATTAAACAACTAGAGAAGTGTTTTACAACTGCTATAATTTCTAGTTAAATGAGCACCTGAACTAAAGGTAGTATTGTAGCTTTCCTTTATACTGGACCTAATCATGTCAAAATAGGACTTCTGTGTTATATAAACAGAATAGGACCCAGGTCAGCATTGCTGCACACCGTAGAAAGAAGGCTGACTGCTAACTATAATAAAACTGTTGTAATAGTGCCAGTGTCCATTTAGCAGCCAGTAGAGAAGACTATATTACTTGTAAGAGCTCAGCTCAGTCAAAAATGTTTAGGACGTCACGTCAGTTACAGAACAAAAGAAGAGCCTCGCTATTGGCAGGCACCAGTTGGCAGGCTGTTTACATCAACAGCTTGTGCTGCTGTGATACACGCGTAGTTCCTGAACTTGGACAGTAGCATGTGTTTGCAGCCATAAGGCTACGCTCAGTTCATTCATAAAATAATTTCTTTTTATCGGGAATGTCGAATATTGCAAACTTATCCAGTTTCCATGAAAAGACACACACATATGTAAAGGCACCTCCATCCAAATGTATTTCTAGGCTGAAAGGATTAAGAAGAAGAGGAGCTCTGTGTTTGGGACTCTTCATGTAGCCCACAGCTCCTCACTAGATCAGGTTGACCACAAGATCCTGGAGGCCAAGTGAGTCACCAATTTACCATCTCAGGTTAAGTTTGTGCTGGTCACAGTAAATGTAAAACAAATAAATGTGTCTATATCTCCCAAAGAAACGCACTGTCTGAAGTCACGGCATGTCTACGGGAGCGGCTACATCGCTGGCAACAGATTGAGCGCATCTGTGGCTTCCCAATCATAAGGAATCCTGGCCTTTCCAATCTCACTTCTCAGCTTTACTCAGACTCACTTGCCCTGGGATTGCATCCCATGATACCTCAGCCATCCTGTTCATGCCATAGTTCTGTCCATGGATCTATAGAGGATCTGCTGGAAGAGCCCCCTTCCACAATCTTACCACAAATACCTGGTAAGTAGGAAAATACTATCATTAAACCATATGCGATCTACAAACAAAATTGTCTGAAAATCTGACTCGCCCCAGTTCCTGTTCCAGTTCCACCACTGAAGCGCTCTCCCAAAACAAGGGGTTCCACTCTGTGCCGGTCACGACGTGCTGGTGTCATTAACCAGCCACCAGCTACCTTGATCTCACAGGACCCCGACCTTCTCATCCCAATCCGTGCTCCTTACCCATGCTTTGATGAGGAGGATTCGGTCTTCCTCAAAACTCTAAAGAAACAGTATGTCTCTTTGACCACAACTTTAATGGGTTTTTATGTATTCTGAACATGTATATGTGTGTGTTTGACGCAATCATTTGTTTTGTCTCTTTTGTCATTCTCCTTACTTTGTCGCTCTCTTAACGCTTTCTTTCCTCTGATTTACATTCAGAGACTCCCAAGAGATGTTTCAAGATGCAGACTTTAACCCTTCATCCAACATTATATACACTGGTTCCACTGTTGAAATATCTCCTTCTAGAAAGTTTGGTCATGATGAAACAGAGCTGCTTGCAGACAGTTCCATTTCAAACCCTTTGAGTCGAGAAATCGAAGCTGTTGTTGAAGCTCCGGTTCGTAAAGTTTCTGTAGAAGAACTTGAGGGCTCTGTAGATGTGTCCCACCTGAGGATGGCAAAAGATAAAGTTTTGGATATTTCACTGGATAACCCTACTTTAAAGATGTCCAAAGAGGAGTCTCTTCTAGAGGCCAAATCAAGGAAGATAACTAGAGACAGGAGTGACTTTCCCATCGACGCTGCTGCTCGAAAGATGGCCTCCCATGAATTGGATGCTGACTTTCCTGTCAGGAGAGCAGACAGAGATACACTAGGTGATTTTGTTGACAGTAGTTCAAGGAACATAAACAGGGACAAAAATGATTTACCACTAGATGCTAGAAAGATTCTTTGGAATGAATTTGACGCGTCCAACGTTAAACCGAGGAAGGTATCAAGAGACAAAATGGGGACTTCAATGGACAGCGCCTCAAGGAAGATTATACTAGATGATGTTGAGCATCCATTTGATCCAGTAGGTAGGAAGATTAGAAGAGATTCAATGGGATTATCCCTTGACAAAGGTTCTAGAAAGCTCGATTCTTCTGTCAGGGCGATGGCCTTTGACAAAATTGTCGACACAAGTCAAATCCCAAGGAAGATACCAAGAGATGAGCTGGAGCTTTGCACAGATACTTCCCCTTTGAAAATACTATCTGGTAATCCTCTTCACCAAGAGAAGCAAGACTTTGTCTTGGAACCACCAACAATTAAGAGGATATGGAAAGATGACTTTGATATGCCTGCTGGCTCGCTTAGAAGGAGAATGCCAAGAATGCCTAGAGAGAACATTGATAGCTCAGTAGACACAGCCTCTGGAAAAAATTGGAATGGAGTTGAAGTATCTAAAGAACTACTTAAGCAGTCCATTTTGAGGGAGGAGATTGGAACATCTGAGTTCGGGTCACCTTCTGGTCAAATAGAACAACCAGACCTCACAGTAACCTCCCAGATGCCATGGAAGTCATCATCAGATCCGTTTACCGTTGGTGTATTGAGTCAGCTTGTGTACGACGGAATATTGGAAAAGTCCTGCAATTCCATGGCCACAAGTCCAGCTAGCCTCTCTGCTTCAACTCCTAACCTGCCTCTCAAGAAGCTGCAGATAGAGGTGGAGCAGACATTGCCACCAGCAAGAGTGACTAGCCCAGCATCAACCATGCATTCTGACACCAAAGAAGATAGGCACAAAGATAAGAGCAGAAAATCTATAAAGTTAAAAAATCTTTTTAAAAAGAAAAATGAGCCAGCTTCAGAGAAACTTCAAAGTGGTCTTCAGAAACTTTGATTACTGTTGGTTCAGCACATTTGGGTTTTTGTTGTTTCATTGTGTGAAGTCAGTGTGTAGGGTTTAGGAGGATCTATTTGGAGGAACTGAAGATAATAACCAAATTTTTGATATATAAGATCAACTGAAACTAATCCTTCTTATTTACATAAGGAGTTGCCTGACAAATCTCCCATTTTGTTTCATAGTCCCTCATTATTGCCAAACCAGCACCTTTGTGTTTTACTATGCTTATGCTCCTTGCTTTATTTATTTTTGTCTTACCTGCTTGAGCTTTTACTTGGATTAACCAGTTTGTAAAAAAGAAAATCTACTCTCAGTACCCTAACTAGTGAAGTGTGCTACAGATATGTCATGTTTTTACCCCAACTGCTTTTGTTGTACAGAGATTACAGTCTTATTCTGTTTACATCAGGGACCAGATAACTGTTTAAGCTGGCTTGCCAGCCTTCTTGGTGACCACAACAGTGGACATCTCTACTTATTTATTAGGATATATTATGGACATCAATGAGGAACTAGCCCACCAGGGAAAACAGCTATGTCCCAACATCTCAGGCTGGTGGAAACTGGACCCCTGTTTTGACCGCTACTCTCAAAAAAAGTTGCTCGCTTGATGACATATGGACAAACCAAAGAATTCTTAAGCTATCAGCGAATCAAATTGAGGAGTTATTTCATCATTGTTTTGACCCGGCAGTGCAATCCAATGCCTGCAAACCCAAAGTTAAAAGCAGCAGTCGTCCAGACGAAGCTACCGGAGAAAGCAAAGACAGAGAGGAAGGTGTGTTCCAACTGTTGGATTTGGACAAAAATATTTTTCTACTTTCATGCGAGATTAAAGCAGCTCAATAATGGAAAGAAACAAGATTTCCTTGTGTCGGTTAGTCTCAGACACTCTCCAAATTTATGTACAGCAATAAATTATATTCACTGATTTTTTCACTGCCAACCTTGTATATTGGGACAGATTGTCATTCATCACATGAGACTGGACGCTTTTTTTTATTCCGGCAGGAGAAGTGGTTGTGGGTGCTTGCTAAACGTTATTATTAGTAGTAATAGTATTTTAATGTAATTATTCTTTGAAAGGGGAGAAGTAAAAGAATTGTAAGAATCAAATGTGGATTGTCCTGCTCACAGCGGTATATTTTCCAAAGGGGTGAGTTAATGACTTCCATTCTCTTATGTATTACACATTAGATTGTACATACAGATCCTTTATTGAATTTTATTTTTAATTATTTTTCACTGGCAGTGGAAAGAGTAAATCTACAGAGTTGTATGATGCACTAGAAGAATTGTGATATGTGATATCAGTGCGTTATTTGGACACATGGCACATTTTTATTTTTGTACTGAATTGTTACTTAACAGAAAAGTCCCTTGAAACTGATATTGCTACTCAGGCTCAGCTCGCAAACTATTTCAAGTCAGTTACAATTTAGAGTTGCAGATTAACATATATACTCATCACAAGTCATAACAGATATACAAAAGCATAAACTGCACATGTCTAATACAGCAGTTGCATAACTCTGTTATATCAACTTTTGACATTGTTTTAAATGTTTCCAAGGGAACTCGATTATCAAGATGTTGACAAGGAATACGTTTCATTTTTTAGTGTTATGTGCAATGCATATTATTTCTTTTTATTTTAGCTTGATTTTTACCATAGAATATAGTTATTTTTACACTTTAACTTTTTTGAAGGAATTCATTTTTTTCATTCAAATGCGACCGTTCAATGTAATATGTTGTACTGCTTCAATCTTAAGCTCCAATGAAAATAATTACTTGATATAGTAACATTATGTATGGTAATTGGAGATCCTTCCCTTGACTGGGAGTATATGATATTGGATATATAACATCCTTATCAATATAAATTTCGGCAGATTAGTTAGAAGATTAAAAAAAAAATACAAATACTAATTTATACTCATGTTTTGTTCATCAGTGTTAAGGCCGTACCTTTACAGTTGAGATAAAGCAAAGTTTTCCATTGTTTCATTTTTATTCTTTGCGATTGATATTTCATGACACTGGCTGTCTAACGTGGATCTCTTATTTAGTCAGGCCTATTAATTCTTACTTGATGGTAACTAATATGGTAAAAAAATAATTTGTCTCCCTGCTCTTAACAGCATTTAATCAACTATATTGACATGTTTTATTTTTCTTCTTGTCAATGCGGGGGGTTAAATCTATTAATTGAAAATATATTTAAAAGGTTACCATCAAGCATTTTGTAGGCCAAGATTTTGGAAGTTTGGTGTAATTTGATTTACCTATGATTGTTTCATCCCAATATCTGAACACTCTTTAATTCATATATGTATTTTCCTTGTGTCTGTATTAACAGTGAGAATTTATTTTTCAAAGAGTGACCTATAATGGTTGCCATGGACCGAGGTGCAATACAGTATAATGTATCAGGAAGCCTCATGGCTTGAAAGTCTATCTAAAGTCCAAATGCCCTTTTCAGCCAATTCTACCACTTTTCAGGTATATTTTCCTTGCAATATGTTGCTGGAATAAAAACAAAATAATTTTCACAAAGTGTTCCCCGACAAGCTGCAGTTTTGTCTTTAATTAAAAATTTTGCCTGTTTTAATGTATTTCTTAGCAAACACTCACCAGTACTTCTGTGGTAGTCACCTCGTTAGAGTGTCATTATTTTATCTTATTTTATTTTATTTTATTTTTGTGATTATTTGACAATATTGTTAGAATTATAAATGTCAAGTCCTTACAGACGCTTTTCAATGTAAACGCTTTAAAATGAAATATCTAGATCCTTGAATTACCTGTTTTATGGAGGACTTTTGTTTATTTTACTGTTTACAAGAGTAGATTTTCGTCAAGCGTTGAATGTGAATTACACAAATTTCTTAATCACAAGTGTTGAGCAAAAAAAAGTTGTAAGCATTCGATGCAGTTGCACATGTTCTGTAATAAATATTCTGCAATAAACTTTGAACGTGTTTACATTCAAAATGTTTTGATTATTGGGAACTCCTGTACATCTTTTGTGGCCAACACAAACAATATTTTAGTTTCCCCTTCCACTAAAAGGAATAACCCATTGTTTAAAGATTCTTTTCTCTCTTCTCGGACTCCTTGATTTGAGTCCATCAATATGGTGGGACGATCATTAATAATGTAAATGGTATTGAAACACCAATCTTTAGTAATGTCTGACAGATTTCTAGAAAGTTTTTCTAGTGAAATTGATCTGCGCTGTTCCAAACTATTTTTGAATTTTTGAAGGAAGATCATCTAGGAACTTGGACCACAGCAGTTGCCATCAACTGTTTGTTACTGTTCTATACAACACCCATAAATAAACTGCCTTTTTCTTTTTATTCGTCTGACCTCTGTTACACATATAACATTTAAGGTCTTTTTCTGACAAATCCAACAGGGAATGTGAGAGGACCAGGCAACACGTAGGTAAACCTGCCTACATAATTTACCAGGCCCTCTAAAGCTGCACCTTTTCTGTATCATCAACAACAGTGATTTGCTTTCATGACTCTCTTTGCTCCAGTACTTTTGCTCCCCAGATTTATGGGACAACCTGAGTCGATTCTCGAAACACTTTGCTGCTGTAGGACTTTGAATTCACACTTAACACAGCGTTTACAAAGTGTTGATTGAAGGTTTGAGTCAGTGGATGGGGGGGAAAAGCACATGTAGGAAAGTAAGATTCTCATTATTTATAGATGACAATGACAATTGGGAATGTTATTTGTTGCCAAAACAAGGTGGTTTGGTCTAAACTACATTTTGAGCAACAGTAAAACAGAACAGGACTTTGTCACTACTAGCTGAAATATTTTTTAGACGGCAATGAATTGAATGCATGCTGTTAATTGTGCTAAAGAGTTTCATTTTACTTTGAATTCTTCCTCTTTCTTTCTACAAGGACAGGGTTGTACACCGTCATCTGCAGGGTTAAAACCTTGTCTGTTCCCTTGTCCGTCTGAGGAAAATTTTTCTTTCTTTGCACATAAATAAGCTGTGTATCTTTTACCTCAACCTGCATGAGAAGTTTTCAAAAGATTCATCTTAAAGGCTCAGAAGACAAAGGCCAGTGTTGATCTGAGTTCTTTACTACTTCATGAATGTACATTAATAATCCAGCACATTCGTCTTTCATCTATCTGTCTTTTGTTTGCTTGTTTTTTTGTATGCCAGCACTGTCCAAAACTCATTCAATCATTCATTACCTATACTACATATCCTGAGTAATGGTCAGGGGGTGGGTTGGGGGCCGCGAGGCCACAGACAAATATAACCATTCACTCCCTCATTCACACGTCATATAGAGACATACAACCATTCACTCATACGCACATCTGGGGAATTTAGGGTCTTCAATGAACCTACTGCATGTACCTGTGGGAGGAAACCCGGAATCAAAATGGTGACCTCATTGCTGTAAGGCAGCAGTGCTAACTACAGCACGAATGGGCCATGGCTATGCTCAATTGGCTTGCATAGTTAAAACAAAAGCTAATGAATATTATTTGGAAAAATGTGGGAAAATTGCCCACCTGTGAATGAGAGAATGTCTCTATATGTGGCCCTGCGATTGAGCGGTGACCAGTCCAGGGCGTACCCTGCCTCTCACCCGATGACAGCTGGTGTAGGATCCAACATCCCCCCCCGACCTTAAGTGTAGGGTAAGCAGTGGATAAAGGGATGGATTTTTTTTTTCTTCTGATATTTATATACCTTACTGCTTGTACACTATTGCAGAGATGTTGAGGTTCTCTTCGGGATTGACGAGGATGGATAGGATCAGAAATTGTTTCATCAGAGGGACAGCACATGTTAGATGTTTTGGAGAGAAGGTCAGAGAAGCCAGACTGAAATGGTTGGGTCATGTACAGAGGAGGGATAGGGACTATATTGGTAGACAGATGCTGGAATGGGAGATGCCAGGCAGGAGGTCTAGAGGAAGACCGAAGAGAAGGTTTATTGATGTAGTTGGTGTGAGAGAGGAGGATACAGAGAACAGGGTTAGATGGAGATGGTTGATTTGCTGTGGCGACCCCTGAAAGGGAAAAATCGAAAGGAAAAGAAGAAGTGCTTGTACACAATTAACTACCTCTACAACACTATCCACTTTTTGCTGCGTGTGAATTGAAATTTCCCCACTATGGGTTGATAAAGGAATATTCTGTTCTATTCTACTCTATTCTAATTATATTAAAGTACCATTTAAATACAGTGCAGCTTAATTATTGGTAACAGTGTTGTTAAACTGGAAATAGTACACTAGTAAGCAATTTACAACTCAGTGAAAGTAGATGTGCCCAAAAGATGCATCTGGAACCTCTTAATATATAACTAAGTTCAACAAAACAGTGTTTGAGTATTATTCAGTCTGAAAGATCTTGCTTCCCTGGAATACAAGAACCAAGCTATCAGCCCCTTGTTCATAGTACTACTTACTTAAATTATTGATTTATTGCTATTTTAAATGACGGCACAATTCAGCCATCCAATAATGAAATGAAATCACAAACTTGACCATTGCCCTTCAATTTATCCAAGGCTTGGAATATTTATGGCCTTTTTAAACTGGTCAGAAGTATTCCATTCTCTTCTGGATCAATAATGGCCCAACAGAGTGGAGTGGTTCACTGGCTTGAAAGTCCCTGTTGTTATGTTCATTTATTTCAGAATTTTGGAAGCATCACCTCATATGAATGGTTTTATTCCAGAGAATTTTATGACAATAGAAAATAAAAACAAAATAAAAAAAATAGATATCTAAATAAACAAATAAATACAAAATAAATAAAATAAAGAAATAGATATTAAATGAATAAATAGTTAAATAAAAAAATCCATAAATAATTAAAACATAGAACGACCTTCCCCTGATATCAAAGCATGACTTGAAATAATGAGGCAATAATTGAGAATGAGAGAAGTCATCCATCACAATTTTGTACCTTGTAGACATTCCTGTATTTGTTTTTTTTCTGGTTTGGTGAAAACAAAAGCTCTGGTTGTTATCTTCCTCTGCAGATACTGTATTTGTGTCCTTCAGCCTCTGTTCACCTTGACACATAATATTTATCAGCTAACAAGCTGCCGCCGCTTGCTTATTTTGCAAGGTGGTCCGGACGGGAATGCGGCTACATGGTCCCCGTTATGTCTTCATACCTTTAGAAATGTGACAATTCAATTTTTTGTGTATTTAATATCAAGATGTTATTTTAATTAAATTGGCTTTGAGCTTAAGTGCAATTATCTGAGCCAATGAAATCTTAAAATGAATGACAGATGAAATAGAACATGGAAGACTTTTCAGTCTCATTCCCATCAAAAGGGGAAATTCGCTCTCTCTTCTCTGTCTTTAGAAAGAGATACCAGTGAAATCTTCATTCAATATTCATCAGGCCTACATGGCAACCACAGATTCATAGTAATGATGAGCAAAACCAATAGTGGCCCAGCTTGGAGCGTGTGATCAGCGCAATCTGTGATTTTGTTTGCTGCTTGTGCCAAACAATGCAGTAACTGGATCAATATCAATCACATGAATAGATCTGAAGCAAATTAGTAATCAACAACCGTGGACAACTATATTTAGGACTTAATATATCTTTATTGTTCTATATTTCTATATTTTAATTTTTACTTGGGAACATTATACATAGTAGAAGAGGAAGTTAGTTCTTGATAAAGGTTTTTTTTCCATGATGTAATGTAAAATAATCAAGACAGAATTTTCTTAATGTGTAACCCTGTAACTTTTTTATAACTCTGAAAAATTGCTTACAGTATATGTGCTATATGCTGACTTTTGATGTTTTCTATTGTAGAATGTTGCAAACTAGGCTTAAATTCCTGAATAAGGACTAAAATCTAGCAAGCCAAGCATGGCAGTGTTCAGAGTTCCCACACATATGCACTTCACACAACACTGCACTTATCTTTTTGCACTGAAAAACTTTCTATGTACATGAAGAGGCTTTTTTAATACAAAATTTAACCTAAAAGCTCTCACAAGCAACTTCAATAATGACATTACAATTTCCACCGGAAAGGTCTCCTAAAATATAAAACTAACATCTATTTGTGAAAAAACATTTCCTTATATATTAACATATTCACATTTTAGTACTAAAAAAAACTCTGCATGTACAAAACTGAAACACTCACATAAAATAAATGACAAGCTTCAAATATTGATATGTGCTCAAAATACACATACTGCTCCATCCCACAGTCTGTCTCCCAATGGCCTTTGGATTTTGTGTTCTTTTATTGGCTGTAGGTTGAGCCAGATGTGTCCACATTATTCTTTTCTCTCTTTTATATATAGTTTATTAAGATAACACAGTAATTAAGAATGCATTACTGATAACAACTGACCTTAAGAAGTGTTTTAAGAATATCTAGTACAGGAACCTGAAATACAGTTAAGCTGTCAATTAAAAATAGCAAAATTAAAGCATACGGAGATACTATTCTGTAGCACTTACTGAGTAAAGGAAACCGTAAATCAGGTAGAGAGCCAACATACAAATATATGCCTCTAGCTCTACTTTCCTCCCTCCTTGCTAATAATTTTAAATATCTTTCATCGTAGATAGACATTGCGTTTGTAACGTGTGACAATTTTTCAGTGACAGTTATAAATTATTATGCGCTCGTAATTTCTATTCCAGCAACGAAACAAATCCCCTGGGTCATGAAGTTGTTAGAAGCACAGTGTTTAAAGATCGTAGTTTCGACTGAAGTACTTTGCCTCTCACACCCGACATGAATTTAGACCATAGCTTGAACACTGTTAACATTTATAATTGACCCGGCACATTGTTTTTGTTTTTTTTTGTCTATTAATAAAGAAATCTGTGAATTTCCTCCAGAATTTAACCATGTCAAACCCAATAAAAAACTATGTCAACTTTATGCAAACATATGAAGAAAGATTTATATCTACATTCAGTACTCAGCTAGTTTGCATGTAGGAGTCAAAGGAGGACAGGTGATGCGATTCTAATCATGTTCTAACAAAACATCAAAGAAGCCTGCAAACATCAAGTGTTCTGCTAGTTGTTTTGTTTTCTATCTCTACTGTCAACACCGAGTAAATGCATCCTCTTCAGCAGACACTGTTGGATCTAAAGGTCGATAGAGGCATCATTCACTGGATCAGAGACTCCTCACCCCCATGCTCACCTTTAGAGATTTATCGTCGATGATTGTTTGTCAGGTGACACCGTATTGGACACAAGAACAACACTGGAGCCCGTTTTATCATCTCCGCCTTTTCGCTGTCTCCATTATTGGGTCTGAGATCGATCACGCTAATTTTAGCTCAGCCAATTATGCAGATGATACCGCTTTGTTTTTTTCTGTATTGTAGAATGTAGGCTCCACATTTTGAATCATGTGTTACCTCACGTGTTTGTCACAAAATAACTCTATATAAAAATAACTATTTATTATTTGTTTAGGGCCAGCTACTGGCTTTATTATGGTGAAATCAACGGTAAGTTTCTATACATGGACGGTAATCATCCATACAGTATCTTGTACCACCATTGTCTGAAAGTATGGGATTAAAATTGTAGGACTACTTTTCAAAAAGATAAAGATAATAACGTTCCTGGACAACCAGAGTTTTTCTTGAATATAAAATCAGTAAGTTGTTTTCAAGATAGTTCCGGAAAACATCTGAGTGTTGATTCCTGCCTGTCAGTGATAAATGCACAGATAAAAAAGTTCATTCCATTACAAACCCGTAATAAGCAGCTTCCCTTTTCTTAATCTTGTGTGTGCTCTGATTGTAGTTAAGGTACAGGAAGTCATTGTAGCCATGATTTTTTTTTCAACTCCTCCAAGGGGTCTCTCAAGTGGGTCATGGCTCAGTCTATCAGTTGCTGCACTGAGCCAAGGTGTAACAGAGCTCTCAGGAAAAAAGGGAGCAGTTGACAGTTTTAACTGCTTGGGGCTGCTGGAGAGACAGCCAGTTTTGAGTAAAGATGTTTTTTGATAACCAGGCACCAGGGAACAAGAAGTGGCTCTCTGCTTCCTGGCTGGGTGTGAGGGTATTTTACCGTTCATTAACTACCCTGCTTTTTCTAGAGAACAACGGGGTAGTTATGATTCCCACATGGGTTGAGTCGGACCAGCGCCAAAGGCCAAAAGCCCTTCGGGAGGTTGTTAATCAGCCAGAGAGTTAAGTGGTTTGGCTAAAAAAAAAGGAAAAATAAGGAACATGTCTGTGTTTTGTGCTTAGTCTTTTTTTATCATTGTTCCTGGAGGATTTGAATAGATTATGAAACAACACACAAAGAGGAAGAGTGTAGGAAAACTATGAGTTCAGCAGCAAGATAACCCCATGGTTGTTCAGTCCTATTATATCATTGTGCCTTATTAGTATAAGCACAAGTTTACCTCTTCAGCATGGTATTCTTAGTCTATGTTTGTTTTAATTATGTTAATATGTGTTTGTTAAACTGCCCCTGCAATATCTTAGTAGCTGTTGAGGCATGAAATAGTGTGGTTTTCCTTTGACACCAGAGTGGCTGGTTATGGAGACAGAGGCGGTTGTTCAGAGGAGGGTGTGTTTAGCTTGACCGGCTCTGTAAAAATGTCATGCACAGTAATGCAGGAAGAGAAGACATTTAGGAAATGAAGATGCGGGAGTGCTGATGCGTTTCATAATAAAGGCTCAGACACGACTGTTTGTTGAACAGAGAGCCGAGGACACTTGAATCATTAAGTATTCTGCTCTCTGAATCCTCACCTTGAAGGAGTCAAGAGAGCGTAGCTGAAGGGGTCAAAGTACCAGTATGACCCTTTACACTCTTCTGTGTGAACAAACCGGGTCAAAATGTCAGCTCAGTTAGTACCGTGCAGTCTCGTCTGAATGATGATGATGATAATGACAACGATGACTATGATGATAATGGACATAAGGAACTTTCTCTGAAGGGAAAGTTTATTTGGAAGAGCGCTACATGACACAAGTGCAATATTTTGCTTATATTTATTCCAAAAAAGCAAAACTGACAAAAAATCAGACACATAATCATAGATTCAACAGCCATGAATCTATGATTATTTGTTTGATTTTGCCAACCTGCTATAACTCTATGAAGTTAAGTCAACTATTATTAACTTTTTAAATTATTATTTATTTTTTTTACAGTTATTTGTGTAATTTTTTATTCTCTTATTTTCTGACTAGAGGAACATCTAAAATGTTCATTATTGCCATGATTTGTAATTTTAAGGCAATTTATGATATTTTGAATGCCTAACTTCGAAAGGTATTACTTGTACTATTTGTTTTTTTGTGTGTTTGTGATTTAATATTTATTTCAGTAGAATAACGACCACTGAACGAATGTAAAACCAACCAGCAGAAAAAATAAGGCATTTTCAAGGCTGCAAAGATTCTCTAAAAGCCAGGATAAAACAAGATAAGAGGAAAAGATATGGTGCATTAGTAATGGCTGAGTTTCCCAAGACTTAAACAAAAAATAAAAATATATATTCGAGTCACAACTATGAGCACTGCAAGTATATGGATGGGACAAAAGCCTTATGGTTAATCGGAAATTGACATTTTGCGGGGGGATAATACACATCTGTTTAACTAATTTGCAATTGGATATTAGTACAGAAATGCATAAAGTTAAATGCATTAGAAGAAGTCATTCATTCATTATCTACACCACAGGTTTTGGGAGGGGGGCAGTCTGGAGCCAATCCAAGCTGTCATTTGTCGAAAGGCAGGATTCACCCCGGGCTATCCCATCCATCCATTATTTAGTGCTTATTCTGCACTTGGGGATGCTAGGATGCTGAAGACTATCCCAGCTGTCATTGGGCAAGAGGCTAAGAGTCACCAGTCAATCACAGGGCCACATATTGAGACATAAAACTGTGGTTTTGACATTGGATTAAACATTTAACTGCCCTATCTTAGTTAAACAATTTCTTATTTTGCATCTTCGTTGATCTTGAACCAGTCTTTGATTTAATCAATGCTCTGACTACATGTCCATATGGAATTCAAATTCTGCTGGTGTCACGTCAACACCAGGCTCCGGTGGGCTGGTCCTACCCACTCGCCAGCCAAAGCCTAGCTCTTGTTCTCAAGCTACTGAAGAATCAGTGTTCAACTGCCCATACCTGTCCTGGATGTAGCTAACTCACTTCACCTGTTTAGATCCTTATCAGAGAACCCCTTTTGTTTCCAGTGTCCTGTCTGCTCCTGGGAGCCCTACGGTTAATGCGATGCAAAGTTATGCTACAGTTCTGTGTTTGATCCCAAAGTGGCCGTGTCTTGTGGAGCCCCAATAAACATGGAGAATTAAACCACTCGGAGTCCCCGGAGGTCCGTAACAGCTGCTGTTGAAATGAAAATCACCGCGAGGCGAAGTCTCAGGTTTAAATCTGGACATCAGTACAGTCCTTCAGTTGAAAGGCAGCACTTTCAATGATTTTAAATAAAGAAAAAAAGATTCCAAATGCTAGGATAACTATTCATGACCGGAGTATCTCGGATTATCTTTTAACAACGCAATATCCATTCATTCAGTCTGTCATTCATTCATTGTCCATACTACAACCCTGCACTCAGGGCCACATTTGTGCTGGAGCCTAGCCTGGCTATCATTGGGTGAGAGGTGGAGTTCATCCGATGACAGGGCCACATATAAAGACATGCAACCATTCAGCTTTTCATTAGCTTCAGCTTTCCTCCAATCAACTTACTGAATGTTCTTGGATTGTGGGAGGAAACCAAAGAACCGGCAGGAAACGCACACAGACATGGAGAAAACATAAAGACTTCACACAGAAAGGCCCCTTGGTCGGAATCGGACCGGGGACCTTGAGGCTAAAGTGCTAACCAACGTGCCACCATGCCGCCTTTTATTAAATATTATGATTATAAATTATAAAAAAACTGGGGATTGGTATTGAAATAGAAGGCTTGAGAGAAAGGTTTCTTTCTAATTAGCATACTTGAAAAACAATGTTTGTTTAAGCACGCCTGATGATGGTTAATGATGTGGTAACGAATGATTTGTCTTAATCACTCCTGTGAGGCTGTCAGATGGTATGTACTGTCAGTAACAGTTAGTGCTAAGTAATAGTGCTCAAACCAAGATCCAATATGCTATAGAACTGTGGGGTTGTCTGAATGCTCCTTGTCTACAAATGTCCCTTTTGAACATGGGAGGACTTAAAAGTCAAACCAGCACCGCCTCTGTAAAAGAAAAGTATACACATTTGAATTTAAAACATATCTATCACTGTTCGTTATTGTGGTATGAAGACAAATTTGCGAAAATACTTAGGCCCGGTATCAGCTATATCATCCCGCAATCATACGGCAAAGTCAAACTGACACCGAAAAATGCAAACCAAAAGCTATAATAGTACATCATTTTTCAAAAGTACCTTTATTGTTTGAGCTAAATGAATGGCTTGATTTACTATTTAAATGTAGCTACAAATAAACTGGGAAAGTTAAGCTATTTAAGCTGCTTATGAACAATTGGAATGTGGATTTTCTTATTATTACCTTCACGTCCTAATAGAAAATTCTCACGGACAGGAACAAAAGCCTCAAATATTTCCCATCCTTTTTCATGCCTGTCAAGTCAGATACATCAAACTGCAAAGCAGATGATTTGACCTACAGCTCAATAATCTGCCGCATCAGATTCACTCCTGGTTCAATGAGAGACAATGTGAAGAATAAGAAAAATGTAATTAAAAACCTATAATTACTTCTCCATATTTTCGTTATCTAACTGCAGGCTAATGGCCGGCAGTTCTTGTTAGGAACATGAAACTGACATGGGAATTGAACTTGTTTAGTTCCTCCAAGGAGAAATAAGCAATAAAAAGGAAAATAAAGAAAACATACATGGATCTCATAATTCTATTGGAATGACAGCAATGTATAGAAAATGTATTTCCTTCGTGCTTTCCTAGATATGTCAACATTTCTCCGAAGCCCCATTGAAGTGATCGTGGGGGTCAGCGCTTTTAGTCATTTGGCTTGATGTAGTCCAGAGTCAGTCATGTTTGCTGGTTTTGTTCTTGTTACTAAGACCTCAGGGAATATCAGACAGATTTAAATTAGCATTTTTGCTCACTCCAGCACATTCACAAGCTTTATTCTTCACTGTTGTTCATTAACATATGCTGTCCTCAACAAATAAACTAATAAAAAAATCCCCATTGCTTATAATCCTGTCCTCCAAGATGATTTTCATTCTATTATCTGCGAGTAATGATAAATGACTTTTGACCTAAATCCCCGGACGTAGCCAGAAAGACGTAACTTATAATGCAGTTAAAGTGGGTTCATGTAAACTTTCATTAGGCATTTTAAATGTGCATTATTTGCCTTAGATCCCCATTTCCCAGTCTGTCTAAGTTTTTTCAGCAATGCCTCGCAATTTTCTCGTACGTAGTATTCACCACAACCCAAACCTATTAGACATAGGATTGTAGATTTGCTAATATATGTAATTCTACATCGGAATTAGATTTTATTTTAACGGAAAGTTATGTGGCTCCAGTCACAATTCCAGAAGCTATTCCACCTTTGGTCTGGAGGAAATCAGACTGAAGTCCCACAGCTCTGGATGTATGAATGCCTGTGTGTCTTTTTGTCCATCTGTCTATCTGTTTCTGCAGGAGAGTGTGCATTTATTTTCAAAATGCAGTTGCGAGGCAAGTCGGTAGAGATGTTATTTCGAGGATTTTTCAGCTTTGCAGTTTTCGCTTCAAACTACACCCCCCCATGGCATCAAGGGAACGGCCAGAGCCAGCACAAACCACCAGTATTTCCATCCGCTTGTCAAACGTCAACTGCTTGGTCAGCCTCTGCAGCCTTGCTTTGGCTTGCAGGATATATTGTATCTGCATTTAAGTGCACATGTTTATGTAGGTGTTCACTTTGTCATGACAGTGTAATTATCTTAATATTATTTTTACTTTACCACAGGCCACTCTGTGTATGGCATTCTTTGTATTACATACTTATCATCTACAACTTAGAATATACTAAGGTTGTTTGCACAATCAAATGTAACATCATGTTGTAGTTTTTGTACATGCACTCACGTAAATAACCAAACGCGCCCTTAATGTACATATTCTCGTGATCTTTTTTACTTTCATTTAAATTCGAAAATAGAATGGATGATTTTTATCTTTTTTGCAAAACACAGGCCAGCGGTTGCTGGATGTGAGCGGACACACCCACACACACACAAAAAATAGCTGAGAGAGATGAGGAAAAATATAGTAATGTGCTTGAAAATTCTTTAAATAATCAGGTTTCAATTAGTTTTCAAGGTGGAGCTGCACAGACGAGCTCCAAGTACATCGGCTTCTAAGAGCAGAGCTTACGTATTTATGTGAGTGTTATTACAGCAGATGTTAAGGAATAACTCCTTTGATGAACTGTTAGAAGCTGAGGGAATAATTTCACGCAACACACATTAATGAATGTCACGACTGCAGCCAGCCACTACACTTGAGGATGACATACAGAGATCCTCTGTGAATATGAGTCTGTGGCACACCAGCCTTTTACAGAACAAGCATTAATACTTCTGGCTTGAGAATGCAGTTTCTGTGTTTTTATATATCTCCATTAACCTCCAGTCAAAATGCTGCCTTCGAGCAAAATTCGAGTTATTGTCTTTGTGTAAGCATGACATCACACTTTCTTTAAGCACTGACTCCACTTTGTGTAGTTACCGTGGACGCCTTCTGTGTGAGTGTGTGCATCGTTCGTGCACCTTGTCTCTTTGTAGAATCCCTGAATGGATTGTTGTATCTCCAATGACATACACAAGGTCAGCACTCCCCTGCAATACAGCTTCTGTTGCAAATAAAAACTGCCAGCTTCTCTTCCCCCCCCCCCTCGCCTCAGTGTCGCTAGATGGCGGTCTGGCTCTGCAGTGAGTCTGTTGGAGACAACCTGGTCATTTAATGAGTTGGAGCCATGAATTTACGTTGCTCATCACCCTTCAGCAATGTGGTTATTTACACCCCAATAACTGTAAGTCTACATTAATTGTTTGAAAGGTGAAAAATACCCTTTCATATCTTGATAAAATACTAGCCTATTATTATGGTAATCCCCAGTAGTAAACATGATTAGATTACAGTAAAAGGCATGCATGAATAGGAATATTTCTCATCAATATGTAATACATTATCATGTCAAATGACGGGGCCATCAAATAAGACCACTTACCCTAATATTACACACTGTACAGTAATATAACGCAACCACAAAACACCTATTCAAATATGTATCATGAAAGGATTATAGCGGCAAACTCCAAATCACAATTCCATTATTTGATAAAGAGATATACTTGAATGCCATTGGTGCGGTTTAATGGCCAATGAATATCAAGAGGAATGATGTTATGTTGCGTATTTACAGTGTATAGTTGCAGTTGTTTTTTGAACTATCCCCTACAGAGTTGCACCTCCACCTTAAGTTACTCAGCAGCACCTTGAAGTAACCTCCTGCATCTACGTCACAGGAGCTGACAAAGCATTCATATTAGCCCAAAATCCGGTATGGTTGGTGATTGACTGCCTGTAAATCTTTAAAAAAGCATGACGAAATTTTCCATCTAATACTGACACAGCTCTGATCCTTAGGAATTCCACTAATGGATGCAGGCCCACACTACTAATCCACGTGAAAATGCGAATCTAAAGTAAAAGAGTGGTGTCACCAAATCTATTGTTCTATTTCCCAGCTGCAATATTATGATAAATTATGATTGCTTACATGTTTCATGCTCCGAGCACAGCATTGCCCTCATTGTCAGCTAACAAGCAACAAAAGTCCAACAGCACTCAAAGTGATTTTTCAAGTTTTATTTTGGCAACCTTGGACCAACACTCAACTGGGTAATGCAGGTGTTTGTGAATTCATTTGCAATGATTTTGATGCAAAGATTTATTGACGGGGAACTGGACAACAGATGTCTCCCATCTGCTTTATCCTCGCTGAATCAGACACCAATTGGCCATGGAATGCAGTTTTGTGTCAAGGTTTGCATACAATACATCTGTTATGGCTGAAAACACAGCCATTTTCGGTGTGCACTTCAGAGGCATCTTTTTGTCCTTGAAAGACCCAAGAAAACCCATTACATGCCACTTTTCCATGATTTTTTTTTTTTCATTTTGGCAAATGAATTTGTTTCTGGAGAAGGATTATACTTTGATTCCAAAAGTAAATAACTATCATTAGTTATCATCAAAGTTTGTGCGCATTGAATGGCAAGTGGCATAACTGCAGTTAAAAAAGGCAATTTTTTTTCTATGCATTGCAGAGATGGACAAGAAAATCCGCGGCCAGATATAAAATGTTCACCTTGCATGTTTAATAGCTATGATAGAAAGATTTCTTTCTCTCGCTTCTCTCTCAACATTTCATTGTACATAAATGAAATTAATTATAATAATGATACAAATACCTAGATATAGATACAATTCATTCACAAATTTAAAAACATGATCAGTCTACTTAAAAGACACTTCGTAACCACAAGCTTAAGGATTGAAGGGAGACAGCAAATGGGCTCCACTTATAGAGTCCTTTTATCACCTTGTGGTTTCAAAGCGCTTTACACTGGATTACATTCATCCATTCACACACACACAAACACACAAACACACAAACACACAAACACACAAACACACACACACACACACACACACACACACACACACACACACACACACACACACACACACACACACACACACACACACACACACACCCCACACGCGCCAAAACATACACACACGCAGCTCCCCACAC
>CAAKHD010013563.1:191679-262450 GCA_901007705.1 Fistularia tabacaria | reverse complement strand
GTGTGGAGAGGGAGGGAGGGAGAGAGAGAGAGAGAGAGAGAGAGAGAGAGAGAGAGAGAGAGAGAGAGCGCGCGCGCACACACACACACACACACACACACACACACACACACACACACACACACACACACACACACACACACACACACACACACACACACACACACACACACACACACACACACACAAATTCACATTGAAGAAGTGGAGCAGGTTAAATGAAGCAAGGGAGACAAGGAGGGATGAATTAAATGAAGGAGAGAATAGTAGCTTTCCCCATCACCTCATCCTAATCTGTTGTGATCGTATCCATAGTTAGACCTGTCCATGGCCAGATGGTCAACAACACACACACACCCACACACACACACACACACCCACACACACCCACATGCACACACACACATAGTAATCATCAGTAACGTTTGAAAAATAGTGCATTTACTATTCCACTCATTGGGCTGTATTACCCCCCACCACCATTGCTTAAAGTATAAGGCAAGCAAATTATATTTAATTATATTTGGAAAAGGGACCATGAATAAGCAGAAGGCAAGAAGAGAAAAGAAAAAAAGGCTGCAAAAAGAAAAATGGAAAATAATATAGGACCGATCCTCTTATTTAAAATTCCCACTTGTGTTCTTTCTGCATTTGACTCTTTGGACCCGCCAGCAAAAGGTTTGTGTTCAATCACACTTTCCTTTCAGAGGGAAATTAGAGTGGCGCCTCATGGCATAGTATTCACAAAAGCTTGACACACACACACACGGACACACACACAGACACACACACACACAGCCACACACATATATGCCCTTAGTGCATGGACTCGCATGCATTCACACACTTGTATTTCAATAACCAGAGAAGGCCAGGCTGCATAGCTGGCTGGCTTGACGCTCTGGGGCAAGTCTGACATGAATCCTGCCTGATGCCTGTTTTTGCACTCCGATAATTCAATTAGGAGGATGGCCAGTTTGCTGCTGCATACACTGGTCAGAAGTTATGCCAAAACCCCGGGCCATGGGTAACAGTGAGGAGGGATGCATTACATGATGTTACCTGCGTACGCTGACAAGAAGAGACAAGGCCTCACCCGTAGGGCATCTTAGCTGGCTAAATAGCAATATGACCAGACTGTCGCCACACAAGTGGCTGCTTAAGTCTACTATCCATGAAGATGCGCATGCACACATGCAAAACAATCATATGATCACATAAAGTACTATATATGTTTAAAAAAAGCATGTTGAACTGCGAGCCTGATTTGATGTCTATGTCTGTTTAATTGTAGTCTCACATCGAAAACGGACTAATTACACATGTGAAGTAATACATAATGTGCCATTCAACAAACCATGTTAAGTTGACCATCTCTTTGTTTGCTGCGCTTACCATAATCCAACACATTAATATCATCTGATAAGTCTGATTTTTAAAGGTCCTCCTGACATTCTGGGTACAGGCTTACTCGAGGTCTCATTTAAGGTTTAAAGACCATTACTCTTCCATTATTCTCTTGGGAGAGGAGGTGAGGAAAACGCAGCATATAGATGCCACGGGAAAAGGAAAACATACACAAGTGGATCACATATGGCCATTTCTGAGGCGAAAAACAAACAAGTCATCCACTCGTGAAGAAAATCCAAGTTCCCCCCTTCTCTACCTTTCAGATGCACACTCGTACAAACGCGCAGACAGACAGTCGGGCAGACAAACAAAGACACACAGATACACACGCACGCATACGATGCCTCACATTTCTTGCCCTCCTTCTACTCCGCTGCACTGCTAATGTCATTCTTGACATGACACCAATGTTTTACTTCCTCTTACATGTTGAAGAGTAGTGAACATTGTGTCCTCCTAACTAGGGCAAGCAGAAGGCCAGTGCGGATGTTTCTCTTCTCAGGGTTTTTAAGTGTACGTGCACGTGCGTCCATGCGTGTGTTTGTGTGTGCGTGTTGTTCTTGGGATCCTTTAAAGGGAGCACTATTGTTGGAGGGGAGATTGCGCTTCTGAAAGCAAAACTCATTCAGGAAGCATTTGTTCCAGGAGGAGATGAGTAAGGAGATGAGTTGTTTTTCTAGACGTGCACAAACACACACACACACACACATGTACGGGGGGGGTATATACTTCAAGCTCGTGCACTTCCTCACACATCCCTGCACCCCTCCTGAGGCAGAGAAAGGGGAGATGAGTTGATGGAGGGGGGTTGCAGGTAGTGGATAATATTAAAGCTGTCTTATTTTTAGGGAGAGAAAGGGGGCAGAGGACTTCACTCCCCTCACTGATGCAAACTGTACAAGAGGCATGAAAAATAGATGAAAGGAAAGGCCCCTTTCCGGAATCATGTAGATCGAGGTAGAGAAAGACAACAGTGGGGTAATGACTGAGGATAGAGGTTATTTATCCTCCCTCTAAGTGGTTTCACTGTGAACCCCTCAGGGCACTTAGCCTTCAAGCACAAGCGAAGCCATGCACACACAATCACAGACGCACGCAATTCACAAGTAAAACAAAAATTCCTTTTACGTGTCGACCGATCATGCCAGGTGCTTCTTTTTTTTCGGAGTCAGACACTATAATTCGCGGCTCCAGCCTTTATCATCCCAGGGAATTCCCGGCGAGATGGGAGGAAAGCTGAGCTGATGATACATAAAATCATGCAAAGCCACTGGGCATTACATCTGCGAAGGAAACAGAAATGAGCTGATGATGACAGTGAGGATGAGCAAGAATGTGAGAAACAATGTGAATGCAGTGAGAGAGAGAGAGGGGAGACGAATTCAAAGCCCGGACAACTCCCAAAAGAATCATCTTTCATAGTTGTAGCGACTGCTTTGAACTCGGTGCAAAGAGCTTATTCTTTAAATGTGATTTTTTTTCCTGCAGGGTGCTGCTTATAGTGAGACATTTAGATAGATTTCTTGCCCATATTTGTTGACAGTTCTCTTGGGACAGTCAGCAGAAAGCAATCTTGAGAACCTCTACAGAAGCCCTCTCTACAGATTTCTGCGATAAATAATCGCTGTAGTCAGTGACAGAAAATTTCCAATAACTAGATCAAAATATACAGCAGCTGCCCGTGTGGCTGGACCGTGTGGCCAGTTTGTCTCCAAATAAGTGTCATGTCTAGAACATGAGATCCTGGGTGGCAATTCCCTTTTGAACGTGAACCGACAAACCACACTCAGTTTCCGTACACATCCCAGATTTATTTGCGTCAGGATTGCAAACACCCCCAATGGCAAAAGGAGTCCAAGGCAGCAACGCATAGCTGCAGTGATTTTGCTCGCCGTGTTTGTTGTTTTCACTAGTGTGGGAAATTTTCCAAATATATCCATTTCCACCTGATAATTGACTTGATACCTTGCCTGGTGAAACTATACCAAAAAAATATATTTTTCTCCTCATAATAATTTGGAAATGTTAATAAATTCCCTATTGTGTCATGAATTTGTAGCTGAGGCCAAGTGACATAAGAGAAAGAGTTACCCTTCTCTACAATAGTGATAGTTCAGAGTTCACAGTTGGGACCAGCTCCCAAGGTTTTAGGGAACCGCTCATGGAGCCCTGGATGGAAAGTCAATATTGATGACAAAGCACAAATTTTTTTTTGCAATAAGTATATATTATTTAAAAAAAACCCAACATGTAACAACAAACCATCAATAGAACTGAACAAGAAAAATAACAAAGAGCACCTGAAACAATTAAAAAATAAAATATGTCCTTGTTGTTGTCGTTATGTTCAGTCTGTTATGGTTTTCCCTTCGTTACGAGCTCAGGTTTTATCTTGTTGGAGTCCTTTGAATTGTGTCTATTTCAATGTCCTACAACACACAAGTAGGGAAGGTAGGTTGTCCTTCACTCGTCCTCTCTGGATCGCCAAACGGTTTGCTGGATCCTTCAGCACGTGTTCAGGAACCTGCCCTGTGGCTGTCCGCTGCTGGTGTCCTCTCCTCCCTGGTGTTGACTACTGGTGTTGATGTCCTCTCCAAACATCAAATCCCCACCAATTCCAACAAAACTGATTGTATTGATGGTAAGTTTCTCCTTTGCTGCCAATACACACGAGGCACCACACTAGATATACTAGCGAATAATGCTGCTTTTACTTGAAGCCTTTTATCTCAAAACACACAATTTACTGACTGCCGAGCAGAAAATGGTAATTCAGCACTCCGCGATTTCTGCGAATGGCAACTTCGACTGTCCGAGAGTCCTCTTTTTTTTCCCATATCGACTGCTGAACAGGTCTCTTTTAGCAGGGCAATCCCTGTATGGCCCCTCCTTTTCGAGCTCTATCAAATTTGCAACACTATTGGCCAATGTCCGAACTGCCAGATGCAGCTAACCCCTTGTCCCATCTGCTCATTCAGTTAACTCCCTAATCGCCAGCTAAGAACTGCCCTCCTGAGCTCATGCACATCCCTTTGCATGGAAGACAGTTTAATGATAATTATCCATGTCAAAGCAGGGGTTCTGACAGGCTCCTCACCATCACTTATGACAACTGCCCAAGCTGTGGACAGTCCTTCAAAGAATGATTTCACTGCAGTACCTAACTCCATATAATCAAGCTGTCGTGGCGGATGATGGTTTCTCCGACATCTCTTGACGTAACCACTTGCATCCTCTTCACTCTCCATACCAATTGGGACATCCTCACTTTCTTCAGGTCCTGCAAGTCCAATGTTACCCTTCTCCTCATCCTTGCCCGACGCTTCCGAAGGAACTGGAAGCTGCTTTCCCGGGATCTCTGGGTGATCATCGGGTAGGTCTCTGCTTGGCTGAAAAAATTAGGTGAATCATCAGTATCGATTGGAATAGCAAGATTGAGAGCACCACCGACATTCCGTGCATCCACAGGACACTCAACAGGACGAATGCCCGGATGTTCCGCATGCAGAGCGTCCTGGCCATTGGCCATAGGCTTATCTGGGTGCAAAGAATTCCGCCTGACCGTGGGGGCAGGGGGACGAAACCAAACAGGAATGAGCACACCATCTTCCCCGTCTGACGAACTCTCTTCCTCTACCGCAGTGTTTGCACGTTCCTTTTCCTTGCTATGACAACAAGAGCAACAGATGCATTGCCAGTCTGCAATCCTCTGTCATCTCCGCCTTCTTCACGGCACCCTTCAGTTCCTACTAAGTCCCATGACACACTAAAAAGAGGAATGAAATCAAACACTCAACCACACAACCAATAGTAACACACGAATATTGTTCTGCCCAAACTGAGGAAACCACTTGACACACCTTGCACGTCCTCTGCTACACGACACATAGGCTGTGCCCTTTGATGACAGGCCCCTGCTGTTTTTCAGAGGAAAGACCTGCCAATGGATGGCGGTTTGAGTCCTAGTATGGAGCAATACCCCCAACCTTATGCTCAGAGAGGTCCTCATAGCCCCGATATGAGTGAAGAAGGTCAGTCCTTCAAAGAGAAGGTTCAGACAGCGGCTGGACATCCAATAGAAGTCCATTGAGAAAGCCTGGCAGCAATGGCATATTCTAAAACTTGGTTCCACAGATGGAATGCACTCCTGGAAGTGCACAAGAAGCTTTTGGATGTATTATCCACCACTCCCAAGGAGGAGATGAGAAACATGATAAGAGTGACAATCTTCTTGGTTAAGAAAGCACTTCTAGACAAAGTGTAATCTCTTTTCAAGACCTCCTTGAAGCTGCTGCAGCTCATGCTGAGCCAGTCGATCCTATGTCTGTGTTCTGGCCGAGCAGAGATGTCCCACTGCTTGGTTGCAGACCTGGCACAATCTGATGGTTGGGACTGGAAACGCAGGCAGTATCCTCAGGCTTGCGGACATTGCTTTCAAACAGGAAATTGTAACACTGACGGACGCCCACGCCCTGACGTCCCTCTCGACGAGTTGCTCCTTGTCCTGTGTACATACAACCGTGGATTCACCGTGGATAATGTCATAATGTTGCGGGATGTCCAGGAAGATAGGATTCAGTTTGGTCAGCTGGTAAAGTCATGAGGACAACCGCAGTGCAAAGGAGCTCATGGTCCATGCACTATGCACTGAATTTTGACATAATGGAGGGCAGAATGTGGAGGCACCACATGTGGAGGCACCATAAGCATAGCTGTTTGTATTGTTAATTACCCCTAAATTTTTCCCTGCTTGTGAGGTTCAATGATCAGTTAATGAAGGGTGTTATCCTTGAGCAAAAATCCTGTATTCTATTTGCCTATTGCAAATCTGAGCTTTGCTACAATATAAAAACAACCCAACAATAGAACTGAACAAGAAAAATAACAAAGGGCGCCTAAAACAATAAAAAAAATTACAAAATATGTCCTTGTTGTTGTCCTTAGGCTCAGTCTGTTATGGCTTTCCCTTTGTTACGAGCTTGTTATTATCTCTTGGGGCTCTTGGATTTGTGTCTATTTAAATGACCTACAACCCACAGGTAGGGAGTGTTAGTTTTCCTTCCCTACCCTCTATCGCCAATGGTTCACTGGATCCTCCAGCAGGTGTTCAGGAACCTGCCCTGTTGTTGTCCACTGCTGGTCTCCTCTCCTCCTTGGTGTTGACTGCTGGTGTTGATATCATCTCCAAACATCAAATCCCCACCAAACCATTTCCAACAAAACTGATTGTATTGTGTTAGGTAAGTTTCTCCTTAGCGGCTAATAGACATAAAGTGCAACACTAGCTAGCAGCTAACCTTCGATTTGTGACTAACGCTGCTATTATTTGAAGCCTTTTTATCTCAAAACATGCATTAACTGACTGCCGAGCAGAAAATGGCAATTCAACACTACGTGATAAAGCAAACGGCATCTCCAATTGTCCTAGAATTCTCTTTTTTTTCCTATATCAACCTCTGATCAACTCTCTTCGCAAGGCAATTCCTCTCCTGCGCAGCCAGTCCCTGTGGCTCCTCCTTTTTTGAACTTTCTCGAACGGCATTGGTCAATGTCCTGTCTGCAAGATGCAGTCATCCCTTGTCCCGTCTGCTCATTCAGTTTACTCCATAATCGATTACTAAGAATCCTGGGCTACAAAAGCATGAAAAAGCAAGAAAACCATGATAGTGATGCAGCGAGCGAACGCTCTCAGTGCACGTGGAACCAAGAAAATGGTGTGACCGAATTGATGTTGGCCATATTTAATTTTCATAGTGGGTAATGTCAGAAGGAATGATATCATGATAGTACTTCCATATAATATATATTTTTGTCCGTCAATTTCATTGGAATAAAAGTTTGGTGCTCCAAAAGTGAAGATAATCTGTCTATTTCACCAAACATTGACTTTTGCCTTTTTATAGTTTTTGGTGTAAGGCATTGGGACACATACAAAATTTTTTGAATATAGTTTATGAATATCTGTACTCTGACGCATGTGAATTACTGTCTTAACTTGGGTAAATTCAGCACGTGTGTGTCATCTTTTTCCGTTTTCGCACTTTCATGTGATTTGATCGCTTGTGATCTGGGCTTTTGGAGTCCCAGTGGCCCGTGGGATAAGAAGCACGGCGGTGTCATCATGTTTTATATCTCCTTGTTTCTGCTCTGCTAATTGGTGAGAGCCACAGGCTCTACTACAAGACAAATGCGGCACAATCGGGCCCAGTGGGACACTGCGTGCTCGTGAATACGTGCGTAATTGCAGGTGGGCTGCTGATTTGGCATTCAAAAAGTGAACATGGACAGGCTGCTACAGGGATGCGGGTGAGGTTTTTTTGTGATATGAAACCTATTCAAGATTTATAAGTCTAAGGATAGTCGTATCTCTGTCATTGGTGGTTATCGTCTGAAATTTCATTTTGCTGCTTATTACTTGTAAGCTTCCTGTAGTCTCTGGGGAATGCTCCTCCCACTCAAGCTAGTGCTTTACTTACTGCACAATTCTTCCTCCTCTGCCTCCTGGCTCAGCCTTATCCAGTCTTAAACACTCAATGGCATGTTTGAGGTAGACAAGGTCAAACCTCTTGTGTCCAAGACAACAATTTATACTTAAATGGCACCTCCTGCATGTCCATCATCAGCCATCTTTCTGCCCCGAGCTGCCAGCTTGTCTCTGACAGGTTCAGTGGTTGCCCGGGCTCCAGGTCACGCCTGAACATGTGGCGCTGTATCCTGTCAGTAACCTCAATGGCTCTACACCGGGGCGGCTTATTTCACAGACAGCCACACTGGTGCACTGCAGGAGGGGGGTGGTAGGAGCGGAAAGGGGAGGGTTTGTAGGAAGGGGAATGAGATCGAGTAAGAGGGCACCTGGGGTGGGAGTGTATCGGCCACTGACGATATGTGGGAGAGGCTTTAGAAAGAAGGGAGTAAACACAGGGCAAATGTGAAATGGATGGCATAACAGAGAGAAGGGAGGGTCTGAGTGGCGGATGAAGTCAATGAAGACGGAAGATGTTTACCCCCCAAAAAAGGTTTACTTTGTAAGACGGACTTATTTGAAGCATACTAATAAAATGGGTAAAATGTAGAGTAATAGGGTGACGCTAATTCTCCAGGCGCAAAAAGGAAATATCAGGCTGATGGAGAAATGTTAATGGTGACAAAAGGGGGGGGGGCACTTAAACATGGGGGATCTGAGCTCCAGAAGCACAGCAGCGAGGGAGATAAGAAAATTGAGAAAAGTCATGCTGATAAACCTCCTTTGTGTCTTATGGATGGAAGAGGAAAGGGGAGGACGTTGGGAAAAAAAAGCAAAACAGAGATAACTGCACGATAACAGTTTATGCATTCAAGCAACAGATACACAACACTGATAAAGGGATGCAGATAACTCAGAGGCAACTTTTATATCCCAATAAATGTTCACGCTCAGCTGTGATTACATAGAGAATCTCACACTATTTAGGAGAAACTGCATGCGGTTCAAAATGATCTGAATACAGCCAAGACCAGCAAATGACAGAAAATAAATCATGAGAAAAAGTATCAGGGTATAGACAACAGGGATATGTGTTTGTGTTAAAATGGACAAATTAATCGACACCGTGAGCTGCCTTTGAAAGCCACTTGGTGTCACTTGAATAACCCCCTGCCTCTTTCTCTCTTTCTCCCTCACACACACACTCCCTTTTTTCTATAACAGGGGCAATTACTTCTCATCTTATCTTATCTAATGCCCCTCCTCCTGTTCTTCTCAGTCTACCTTTCTTTTCATCACTTGCCCACTTCACTCCCCGACTGTCCACTATTCTGTCGCCACCTTCCCGAACTGTACAAAAAAAAAAAGCTTTAAAAATAAAGAAGTCTATTTTATTAAAAGCTGACAGGGAGGTTCTAATGGTGATTTGGCAGCGTGTCATTGCGAGTAATAGTGTTTGGAAGTCCCTGCCTCATTGAACTACATTATAAACTGTTTGATCTATATGCAACCGTCTTAGCACTCGTCTCCTTTTTTTCACTGTTGAGATCTCTGACAGGCGTAGAAATGAGATGGAAGACTCTAAGAGACTTTTCAATCTCCTCTGAAAGGAAATTGGAGCACAGGGGTGGGTGGCTAGGGGAATTGGACCAAATCGCATATATTTCGAGAGTTTTCATAAGTTTATTTCATGCTGGAATCGTGGTTTTAATATTTCAGCTCCTCGATTGAGGTATTATGGTTCAGGACTGCATTGGAAATTCTGCGCAGCTTTCCATGAGCAAGTGAAATCCCTCTTTATTCTGTTTTTGTTTAGGTTTCGGATGATTTGTGTGGAATATGTGGGCTAAAAAAAGAAAAGAAAAAAGAGAGAGAAAATGATCCGGCAAACATTAAGAGCCAAGTTCTTGCGTCTTACCTGAGCACATAAATTGTGGCGGCTTTTGAGGCGGTAAATGAAAACGATAGAAGCAAGGCTGATGAAGTTTGAGTGAGAGGGATGGGTAGGAAGAGGAGCTTTTTCAGATCTGTTAACCCATCACGCTGTAATGACTGTGTGCCATCTGCCTCAGCACCTCTACTAAAAAAACCTACAATTACATTGTATACATCCACACTGACACAGTCTCTCACAGCATCTCTAATTGCTGCGTGGGTAGCCACCTTTGACATCCTCAATCAAAGGATTGTCACACTTACTCACGCATTCGCGCAATTCACACGCGTGTCTCGGCGAAGTACAGAAGCACGCGCCAGTTGAACAAAAAATACACTGATGTGCATGCTTGTGAAATTTAAAACAAATGTAATGGATCTCATTTCGGCCAAAAAAATGTGCATGCCGCTGGTGAGAAGGCAATGATCTGCGGTGTGTTTATGGAGCTGTGAAGGCTGGATAGAGCTAATGAAGTTCAGAAAGTGATTCAAAGAAGTGTGGGTGGATCTGTGGCTGACAAGCTTAATAAACATCACATGCACATTTTAATTAACTTAACTCTCATATGACAAGGTACTAATGGGACCAGCGGCACTCAATCATGCATGAGTGTTTGCACATGCTAATATTCTTAAAAGTGTGTACCCTTTCAAGGGTGTCTGGGATTGTATGGAGGTGTATGAGTGTGCGCTTCCCTGTCAATGCAAAGCATCTCTGCCTCTCCATGTTCAGTGCCCATGTGTCAAGAATTAGTGGGGAAACATAATTGCTTGAAAACTAATTTCATTTCTGAAAACCCTATTTAATAGCGATTTTATTGCCTCATCCTCCATGGCCATAAATTATATGAATAACTGTTCTTCTTTTTTTAGTATAACTACATTGGGAACTTAAGCTTAATAGATACCATCTGAATAATGGTGCCTTGTAGTACATTATGGATTATCTCATGCGACAATGGGCCCGAGAAAAGGACTTTTGAAAGGGATTTTATCTTAAAAGATCTTGTTGGCTGGTTTAATAAGCATTTGATTGTTCGGTCTTTCCAGTCTCTCTTCTTGGCCTGCTATTGGTGTGTCCACTAGGATGTCACAAACAGAAGGATCATACATCTAGGAGGGAAGCAGATGTCTCTGGGAATATTGAAACTACATTCCCATGTCCCATGCTATTTAATCAGGGTTTAAACAAATGTTGCTACAAAATGACCCCGGTGTCATTGAGACAGAGACTAAACAGACTGCATACTTTCTTGAGCATATGCTTGATGAGCAGAATGAAAGGCTTACAGGAAACATTGTTTTTATGAACTTTGGGGACAGCTTGCATAAAGTAAGAGTGATATAATTGATCATATTAACAGGTGTCACTTTTCATACTTACATAAGTATATTCTGTAAAATACAATATCAAGTAATGGCTGTGAGGCATATTTGTACGAGAAAGAACAATATATGTTCATTAAAACTTTTCAGACATAATTTTTCTTTTCTTCCTTTCATTCATTATCATATACGGTTTGTCCGACACTCCGGGTTGGGGGGGGCAACATAAAAAGAACAGCCAAACTCCTTACAGAGAGGCCCCCTGTTGGAATTTAACCAGTGACCCTCTAGCTGCAAGGCAAAAGTGTTAACTACTGCATCACCTTTCATTTTGCTTCTTAACACTTTTTATTTTTGCTCTTCTTCTTTTCTTTTTTTTTTTAAATGATATAGTGAACTTTGTCAGTGATGAAATATTTCAGCCTTGAAATCACATTATTAAATACTCCCCTAATGTAGATAAGGTCCCTAAAAATACCTAGATAACGGCTATAAAATGTCTTGTAATGACGGGACTTATAGCAATTGCATTATTAAAAACACTTTTCAAATAGCAATGTATTCATTCTCTGTAATGCTTATCCATGATCACAGCGACAGGAGCTAACCGTTGGGCCATCATATTCCTTCCATCCATCTTCCAACACTTATCCGTGATTGGGTCGCAGGGGCAGAAGCTAGACCAGGGAGGCCCAGACTTCCCTCTTCCCAGCCACATGATCCAGCTAATCTGGGGGGACCCAGAGGTGCTCCCAGGCCAGCCGAGAGACATAGTCTCTCCAGCGTGTCCTGGGTCTTCCCCGTGGTCTCTTCCCAGATGGACATGCCCGGAATACCTCCCCCGGGAGGTGTCCAGGAGGCATCCTGACCAGATGCCCGAGCTACCTCATCTACTCTTGGCTCTACTCCGAGTTCCTCCCGGATGGCCAAACTTCTCACCCTATCTCTCAGGGAGAGTCCGGCCACCCTGCGGAGAAAACTCTTGTATCCACGATCTTGTTCTTTCGGTCACTACCCACGGCTCGTGACCACAGGTGAGGGTAGGAACGTAGATTGACCGGTAAATTGAGAGCTTCGCCTTCCAGCTCAGCTCCTTCTTCGCCACGACAGAGTCCGCAACACCGCAGACTCTGCACTGATCCGCCTGCCGATCTCCCGCTCCATCCTTCCTTCACTCGTGAACAAGACCCAGAGATACTTGAACTCCTCCACTTGGGGCAGGACCTCTTCCCCGACCTGAAGTGGGCATTCCACCCGTTTTTGGTCGACCATGGTCTCAGATTTGGAGGTGCTGATCCTCATCCCGGCCGCTTCGCACTTGGTTTCGAACTGAGATCATGGCCTGACGAAGGCAACAGGACCACATCATCTGCAAAAAGCAGAGACTTGATTCCATGGCCACCAAACAAAATCCCCTCGACGCCCAGGCTGCGCCTACAAATTCTGTCCATAAAAATTCTGAACAGAATCGATGACAAAGGGTAGCCCTGGCGGAGTCCAACTCTCATCGGAAACGGGTCTGACTGGACAGGACTGCCCGTGGGACATGGTCAAATGCCTTCTCCAAATCCACAAAACACATGAAGACTGATTGGGCAATAGACCTTACCAGGGAGGCTGAGAAGTGTGATCCCCCGTAGTTGGAGCACACCGTCCGATCCCCCTTTTTTAAAAAGGGGGATCACCACCTCGGTCTGCCAGTCCAGCGACACTGTCCTGGACGTCCACGCAATTCTGCAGAGGCATGTCAGCCAGGACAGCCCTACAGCATCCAGAGACTTGAGGAACCCAGGGCAGACCCCATCCGGGGCCCCGCCGCTGAAGAACTTTTTGACTACTTCAGCAACTTCAGCCCCCGAGATAGACGGACCCCCTCCAGGGTCCCCTGGCTCTGCTTCCTCATTGGAAGGCGTTTTGACGGGATTGAGGAGGTCTGAGAAGTATTCCTACCGCTGATCGACAAAGTCCTGCGTTGAGGTCAGCAGCGCCCCACTTCCACTGTACACAGTGTTGACGCAGCACTTGTTCCCTCCCCTGAGAGGCCGGATGGTGGACCAGAATCTCCTCCCACACCCGAGTTTTGGGGGTCTGGAACCAGGCCTCTAGAGAGGGGCGGGACTCTTTTCTACTCTGGAGTTGCTCCCGGTGAGAGACGCTGGGCAGGAGTGGGCATATTGATTGCCCCCCAACTTGGTGCCCGCACGTTGGGGTTTAACCTGGTCGACGAGAGGGTAGCCTCCCTCCGCCTTCAGGTGGGGGGATGGGTTCTCACTATTGGGCCATCATATAGTGTATAAAACATTATATAGACTAAGACATTTATCCGGTACATTAATATTGCTGTCAATCATTAACTCGCACCTAAGTTAGCGCAAAGGTTTATACACAGCAGTTGAAATCATATGCAAATCAATTGCGAAACATTACATTCCTCAAGAACAAAGCTATGTACATTCAGTTAAAAAGTACAGGATTTGGAGATGTTTTATTTGCATCTTGTAACTGAATTTGTTACCAAGACATTTGTACATGATTTTGCCAGAATACAGTTTTAAATCAATACAATAACAAGCAATGGAGACAGCTCATAAGTCTATGAAACATCTCAGGTTTTTGAATTTCTGTTCTATGGCCGGGAAAATATTGTCCATATTTCACAATTACCTTTAGTTGAAGGGTGGCCATGTATTGAGTATAGCTTTACTTTCCCCTGGTTTGAATTTCTTTCTTACTTCATATTTTGTAAAAACCAATGAATACTACAGACCTCAAGCAGTTTCTTTAAACAGACTCAAACATTTGACCAAAAATGATTTTTTTTTCCAGTCAATTGAAATGTGCATTGTATTAACGGATACTGACCCATCCATTTATCAATGCCACTCTCTGCATTTTTAAACTGATATATTTCCATCCAAACCTGCAAAACTGTAGTGTTTTTTTCTTGGTTGTTCAATTGATGGTGAAATAAAAAAACGCCAACAGGCATTATGAGGCATCTTAAGGGTCCTGCCGACGCAGAAGGATACACACCATATATTGTTCAGAGGTGACCCAGCAGGATACAAGCTAACATGAAGAGGTTGTCTTCCAGTAATTTGAGGGTTAGCAAATGTGTTGAAAGATGCATAAATGCTGTGCAGCATGAGATTGTTGTTTTGTTGTTTGCTTGTGAGGGAAAATAATGTAACCGCTTGTGGCATGGTAGGATGTGATTTGCTTATGGGTGCAGAATACTGTCAGCTTTGGTCACAGTATTGTGCCACCAAAGCTAGTGTTAAAGCAAGTTAGTGTTGAGACATGCATTTTTACGTTTGTAAAAGTACTGGTTGAATGAGAAAAACTATGTCAGTCATTGGCGAGAGATGGCTTTGCAGCACACTAAAATGAAATGCTTATGAGCTTGTTATTACTGCTTTAAAATAAAGTCAAACCCCTGTCCACATGTGCAACAAACATGAATTGTAACCATCATTACATGGGTTCTACAGTTGCATATTATTAGAGTATTTACTTTAAACATTGATGATTTTTTTTCACAGGCAGCACAGTGGTCAGCGCTTCGGCCTCACAGCAAGGTGGTCACCGGTTTGATCTTGAAGGGGATTCATAGACATGTTCTTTCTATGTCGGCAGTGGTTTCCTCAGTGTTCTCCTCTCCAAAAACATGTAGTGGGTGAATTTAAGACCCTAAATTGCTCAGACGTGTGAATGAGAGAGTAAATGGTTGTGTTGTGGTGTGTCGACGAGGAAATGACGGCGGAGTTGTGGAGGAGTTCAAACTTTAATGCAGACGCACCAACAAACAATTAATCTCGAGAACTTTCGGGTACGCCAGTATATATACTACCGAACACCCAGAAGGGACTCCAGGCAACAACTAGTCCTTAACGGGAGGCCTGAGCAATCTTCCGAAATGGCTGGGGCGTCCCTCCGTCTTGACATCAGGGGGCGCCGGACGCTGGCCTTGCGCAGGTGCTTATGGAGTCCTGGAAGGGGGTCGACCACGGCGAGGAACCTCCAGTACACGGAACGGCCCATCGTACAGGGGCCGGAAGTTGCCGCAGGAAGCCATATTGAAAAAGGAATCTGCCATCGTCAAATCCCAGTTGCGAAAACATGTCTTCCATAAGGTCCAAGGCCGACCCATCTCCGGAGCAGCAAGTTCCTTAGCATGGCATATTTGTCGCTATTAGACGTGATCACGTCGGGGTCACCAATGTGGTGTGTCGACGAGAAAAGGACGGCGGAGTTGTGGAGGAGTTCAAACTTTAATGCAGACACACCGACAAACAATTCATCTCGAGGACTTTCGGGAACGCCAGTATATATTTACTCCATAACCCCGCCCCCCCAAGCCCTCAATCCCTGAGTGAGAGGCCACACCCTTTAGTGTCCGCCACGGTGTGCCTCTGTATGTGGCCCTGTGATTTACTGGTAGGCCAGGGTGAATCCTGCCTCTTGCCCAGTGACAGCTGGGATTGGCTCCAGCACCCCAGCAGCCTTGAATGAAGGATAAGCAGTGTGGATAGTGAATGAATGAATATTTCTCTTATTGCACGTGTTTGAAACCCCTGAGGTCTATTTTCATTAAAGAAAACAGTACTTTACCCCCTTGTATCACATGAACTATGCTGACTCGTGAACATGGTTTGTGTCCAAGCTTTAAACTGATGGCTCACGGAAAGTGCTTTCGCATCAAAAATGATCCTGATGGGCAGTTTAAGCCTAGATGACTCAGAGCAAGCCATTTGTGATCCAGTGGTTGGCATTGCTTTTCTGTGTTGCACTTATTGAGTTAACTTGAGCTAACTCCCCCTGGTTTAATTAATTGATTATTATTTTTGCAGGGCATGCATACAGGATCAGGCAATACAGTGTACAAGTCATATTTTAGATCCAGCAGTGTACCCAGGCATAAGATAAATTACAGATTTTTAAGGAGGTTTTTAACTTGTTTTTGACTTTCACACAAATTGCAAGAAAATTCAACAAGTCAATTATGCAAGTCCCCTCAGAATGATGACATGAAGTTATAGATATAACAAATATATGGATAAAGCTGGATGAAGTATCGCATATATAAACTTCAGTGTGTGTGTGTGTGTGTGCATTTATATAGATGTATGTATGTATATATATATATATATATATATATATATTTATATATATTTACATATATACACACACACAAAGAGCATTGACAATCTGGCAAACAGGTTGAAATTCATCTGTTTTCCAATTGAACAGAGCTGATGGTTTCCCATCTTCACTTTCTGCAACTGAGCCATGCATGAAATACAATTGTTCAATAGGACATATTAAATCATTAATTTCCTTGGAGTATAATGTCTCCTCTAATTGTTGTGTGGATGCAAGATAATAGTGAACATCAGTATGCTTAATGGAAAGAAGCCTGACAATGTGTTTAGCAGCGGTAAGGTGGTAGCAGTTGAAATCTATATATAAATCAAACAGCTTTATTCCTTTTGTATGTATGTATGCGTTTTTTAATCTTAGTTTTTTTATATCTTAGCACCCACACTGGGAACAATGAAAGTGAACCAGCCCACATTGTCCTGTGATTGAATTTGCCCAACACCTGCTTTGCTGTGAACTTAAATTTACAGATGAGTAGTAAGGCTTATCTCAAGTCACCAGTGAAAATTAGGAGTTGAACAGACATGTTGTTTTCAAGGGGTCATATGGGCAAATATTCATAGCCTCACAATAACTTCTTGAAGTCTTGTCACACGCTACGTGAGGTTGCCATGCAACCATCAAACACTCATTAAGGGAGGAAGAATAAAACAGTTCTCTCGACTCTTGAAAATCATCAGGATGCCCATGCGAAGCAGACGCGAAGAAAAAAACAACAAAAACTATAAAAAGCAAATTGTCAGTTAACCAGAAAGGTTCCTCTACAGCATTCCAAACTCAAAATAAATTGCACCGCAATCCTGTTACAAATATGAAAACACAAACTTATTCAGCATGAAATTAGGATAAAAAGTCCAATTAAAAGTAGATTGACTTTCCACATATCATTTAGTCACAGGTTTAGTTTGGCAATATTAATGACTTAACTTCAGGGACCATTAGTTACATTCTGTAGAAACCCTTGCACAGATAATCATCTGTAAATGTACAATAACATGGTGTGGCGAGCTCGCACTTTAGAATTGGGGAGGCAGCTCTATCGGCCTCATATTTTGAACAAATAGATCACAGGATGACGGCCGGAACCCTGTTCATTGAGCCGTCAACTTCACTCCCGGCCCCTGGTTTGGCCCACGTGCGTCCCAGAGGTACCCCTCTGAGGTATCCGTCTGGGATGCCACAACAGCGTTTCTCTTCTTTGCATGCAGCACAGAGAAGAATCTCCCACTGTCACTGATGCACTGGGAGCAAGAAATGAGCTCTGGACGGTTTGTAAGTATTTGCATAAAACAGAAAAACAACAACTCTAGAAGAAATAATAGTAACTGACGTAGCAGTGCACAATATCTTTTTAATCGAAAAAATTACCAAAAGCCTGGCAATGTGCAACCAACGTTTCTGTGGTCGTTCTGTAATGGGTTTCTTACATCTGATTTGATGCAGGTCTGACCAATTATATACATCAAACTCAATAGTTCTCAGCTGTTGTTAACGCCACCATATTTACATTCATTTCAGTACATATTAGCTCTGTTGATTCAAAACAAGAGTATTATTCTGTTATTGCTTGACCGCAGCTTTTCTTCGTGGAGTTTGCGTGAACTTTCAGTGTCTGCTTGAGTTGTCTCCAGGGTCTTCCGGCTCCCTCCCACGCAAACCCTAAATCTTGCACTTGGTTAATTGAAGACTATAAATCACCTTTGGGTATGAATGTGAGGTTAAATGGTTGTGTGTCTGTATACATGACCCTGTTATCAAGTGACAAGCAGCCCAGGGTGTACCCAACCTTTTCTCCCAGTCTCAGCCTGTTCTTGTCTATGTGCAGGATAGATGGTAAGGGTGATGAAATTATGAAACAACAAATGTTTCAAATACATATTAAAAAAATTCCCACAAGTGATGTATCATTACTTTTGCTTCAGTGCTCTTTGACGAGCTGGGAAAATATTTGAACTTCACCTCATGGTGTATTTTTTGCTTGCTCTGTCACAGTGTTCTTGGATGTCGACTTAGCCCTACTCACCCGATACATTTTTCTTAATGTGTCTGCCTATTCAGGGGTGGCCTTTGTAATATGAGCTCTTTACCTGATGTTTTGAGAGATATATACGAATGTATTGCAGTGAAAAGTGCAATGTTGCTGGATGGATGTCAGTATGACTAATTTTCACAGCGGGTTTTCATGGAGCTTTGAAAAGAAGATTCACTCACGGCTCATTATTCAAGAGTTAACACTTCATTATTAGCAATAAAGATAAAGATCTATCACGGATTTTAATGGCAAGTTCACATCACATCAAATATTAAGATCACATACGTCCAGTTTTACGTCATATTTTGAAAGCAGCATCAGGAATGCAGCGGCAGCTTTGATGTGTGTTAAGACCAGATAGTGCCACCAGGAAAACTGCAGGTATCCTCTCCTTGCCCCTAAACAACTGATCTACGGCCGTTTCTTTTGCAATTGTCTAATGTGAGCAGCTGGCTGAGATCAATGCTGCTCACTGCAGGGTCAAACACACAGTAAAAACCTCATCCAAGTCATCTGGAACCCCCCCCCAAAAAAAAATGTTTGCTTGAGCAGAAGGCAAAAGTCTGAGGCCCTGGAGGCGCTCCAAATGTAACGCACAAAATGTGAACACCAAAGTGCATCAACAAAATGAAAAACCTGAGCACAGCTGGTAGTAACTGCTTTAAAATTTTTAATCTAACAACAAACCAATCGTCTGCACTTTGAATGGCGAGCTGTGTTTTTATTTTATGTTATTATGTGTACCTACATGGTCCTTTGTCATTTTTCCAGCCTCATGGCCTGCCGCAACTGAGAGACACTTTGCACCAATTACAGAATTTTGCCCGTAAGCCACAGTGACACACATATGTGCACACGCTCACACTTATGTTAAACCTGACATTGGACAAGTTTGAATGAGGGGCAAATTAAATGGCATTTCTGCTCACTGAGACAACAGCGTTCCTTTTAACTATGTGGCAGGAAATATCACCTTGAGATGAAGCCTGAAGATAAGGCCAGATTAGATGGGCATAAAGATGAGGGGAGATAAAAGTCTTTAACGGGCAGTGGATGATCTAATTAGGACAATGAAGATTTCTACCATCTGGCTGAGTCAGCTGCAGTGTCATCTACCTTTTTTTCTTTCGGCAGAGGGAAATTGTTGTTAGTAAAAAAAAAAATGAATATGTTTAAGGAATATGTGATGGAGAGCAGAAAAGATGTTTCTGCATGACCCTGCCATTTCATCTTATTACTTTACAAATGTTTAGATTGGTTGATTGTATATCTGTTCATAAAGACAGTGCTCCCCAGAGTCAGACCCGTAGTAGAGAGCAAATGCCTTTCCTCTGCTACCCATGCTTTCACTTATGCTTTGCATAATTTTCAGCTGTTAAAGGATCAGATGATACTCAGAGCAAGCTTGCGTTATACATTGGCTATCGCCCAGCCTAACTATGCAAGTTTTCATTGAACATTTCTCCGCGCAGACAGCCTTGAGAACTCTTCGAAGTCCTGGAGGCAAATTAGTGATCGTTGTCCGCATAAATAAAACTGACTTGACTTGCTGTGCAGAAGGATGAATCAGAACTAAGGAAAAAGTGTATGACATTATGAGAAATATGTGTCATCAAATAATCTTTCAAACAAAAACCCAGAGTAAGTAGATGGAAAAAATATTTACGCTAAAGCTCTATTTTGAGCTAACATATTTTATGAAGATTATTGGTTTATGAGGTTAATGATAGTTTAATCGTGTTTTTTGTGCCTCGTGGGTTTTCATTCACAAAAGGAGATGAATGAATAAATAGAAGAAGACTTGGACAATTATCTTATGATTGCATGCTGCTGGTAAAATAAAAATTCTAAAATGTCTAAAATACCTTTCAATATACCAAAAACCAATTACATCTAAAAGGAAAAATGGGGCACTAAGACATCAAATTGAAAATAATGAAAGCAGTCATGAACAGCATTGAAGAAGTGAGCTATGGCCATAGGCCTTGGTAAACAAATGAGATTTGACTTCTAAGTGTTTTAAGTGTCCAGGGATGCAGCATGGTGGATATCTGCAGGGTGGCTCTTGCAAATGTTAGGAACTTCAATGCTGGTGGGCTTTGTTATCCCAAATTTGCTATTCGTGTAGGTGAGGGAGAGCAGGCCCATATCCAGGGGGACTGCAGCTGCAGTGACTGGTAATTTACTTTTGTGATGCAGATGGTCAGTTATGTCCCTGGGTGGAAGGACATGGAGGGATTTGATGGTAGAGTGGGATTTTATCGGAAGCAAGTGAAGTAGGTTAAGTGCATCTTTAATGCCAGGTTGAAGAAATCCAGGTTTCGGACTTATAGGGATGGACAGAAACACATCATGCAGAAACACATCACTGTAGCAGCCATCTACATCGTAGATAGCACATTGTGCAGCGTTTTAGTTTGCACTTGACTATTCATGCTTTTAACTCCAACAGGAAAGTTGTTTGGGGGACTTACTTTATAATTTTCTGCTAGAATTGAAGAGTATGATGTAATTTAGGGGATAGCATGTCACCACCACATGAGGGGTCCAAGCACAGTGCCTTGGGGCACACCTTTGGATGCAGGGCTACTTCTGGTCCCTTGAGTCTCTGAAAGCAGAACAGAAACCTGAGCATTTAGTTGCCAAGCTCCCCTTCTGTGGAACTGTCTTCCAAACTCAATCCGAGGGGGGGTTGTACACCCTCTTTTGTTTGAGAATAGACTTAAAACCCTTCTTTCTGGCATGAGGCACATCTCTCAATCCTCCCACTCTTCCAATCCAGTCTGCACTTATGTCCCTTCAATGCATGATGGTAACACAATGTATTTTCCCGAGTCCTTGGGCTGCCTCATTTTGCAGGTTCTCAGGGAGGGTGGCTTGATCTACTGCAGCGGTCTTGATAGGTGTCCACCACTGTTATGTCTTTTATGAATGTCAAAGCTATTATTGCATCATTTTAGCTATTACCATTTAATTGTTTGAGCTGCTATCATTATCAGTAAGGGATAATTTGTGCCTGTCCCTATCAAGCCTCTGGCCACCCCTCTGTTTCTATCACTGTTCTCCTGTCTCTCACTCTCTCCGTTTCTATCCATACCTGTTGAGACAGAAGGCTGCTCACATTGGGCCCAGATTTGTGTCATGGGACAACTGTGATGTCATTTGGCGCTGTACAAACAAAATCATAGTTGACTTGATTTGACTTTTTGGACTGGGTAAAAGCAGGATTTCTGATAATAAAAAATCTGTTAACTGGAAAAAAAGTCCTACACTGTTCAGGTCTCTGTGAACTGACAGGTGGTCGAGAAAGTTCTGCGGGGTTGTGTAAAATGCTACACAAAGGTCAAGAACTGAAGGGTAAAGCATGAGGAGAATGATGTGGCCACAATCAAGTTTGAAGAGGAGAACAGTTTAAAGGGGGCTTTAGAGGTCATGGTTGGACATATGCTGATGGAACAGTGCAGCACCTGTTCTTTTAAAGATCTCGCTAAGGAATTTTTTGTTGTTGATCAGTCTGTAGTTTGGGTCACCTGGTTCCAGAGCTGACTGCTTACATAGTTGTTTTGAACCTGGAAGATACTGCAGCAAATTTTCAGGGAGGATTTTTATATCTGCCATGGTGGCCCACAAGGCAAGCAGGAATAAGGCATGGACACCTGATTGAAATGATAAAAGAACAATAAAAAGATATTTTGAAAATACTAGGTAAACTGTGAAACAGCCGTAAAGAATAATACTGTTGATTGTACACTCAACTTGATTTAGCTTCATTGAAAAAAATTAACTGTATATCTTAAGTAAAATGACCTGATTTTATATTCCTAACAGGTTAATTGTTTATTTCTAAATTAGTTTTGTTAAATTCCAATATTTATATTTTTATAACCAAGCAATGTGTGAATATAAATTCATTTGTAAGGATATCGACTAGGCCATTAATAAATAAAAGAAAAAATGCCCTTTTGATTTGACAGATGAGCAGTGCCACAGATAAGCTTTGGGGGATTTTTATTCTCCATAGAATAATGAGAACATACAATTATGTGGCTCAAAGTCTAAATGACAAATGATAGGAGTATGAGAGTTTTTTCTTTTCTTTTTTTCTTTTATGAGCAGGAAGGACTAGTTTATAGATGTATCAGTCAATGTTAAAGCTAGATTTTCTTTTGGATCAGGTAATCTATAGTCAGTCTTTAAAATGAGTTTCCTGTTGTCCTTTTGTAACACAAATGTGACAAAAGGCATTTATAAAAAAGATCCCATTTCAGATCCTCCAGTGCCTGCCAAATGATCTTAGGTGACTTACAGTCAGCACAATGTAGCTGAGAAATGGTATGAATGCTCCGCCCCTCGAACAATTGTCCAAACGCTTATCCGAGCCCGGTAGCAGTGGACTGAGGAGGTCAACCAAGAACGTCCCCGTCTCTACCAATGCACTCTAGCCCTTCCTGTGGGACCCCAAGGTGTTCCCAGGCCAGATGGGATATATAATCCCTCCAGCATGTTCTGAGTCAACCATGCGGCCTCTAACCAGGTGGACACACCAGAACAGCCCCTACTGGCGGCGCCCTGATCAGATGTCCCAAACACCTCAGCTGATTCTTCTCAACAGAAAGGAGCTGCGACTGCATTCCGAGTTTCCTCGGCCCATCACTCAGGCTTAGCCCAGCCACCATTTCAGCCGCATGTATCCGAGACCTTGTTCTTTCAGTCGTGACACGGTTCATGACCGTAGGTGAGAGTTGGGACATAGATTGAATGGTATGTTGAGAGCTTTGCTCTCTGGCCCACTTCCCCCTTCCCCACAACTGACCAGTGGAGAATTACTGCGGTCACCCCACCATTATAGCTGTCCGGTTCCAGCTTCATTCTACCCTCACTGGTGAACAAGACTTCAAGGTACTTCAAGTCCTTCACCCGGGGCAATACTTTGAACCTGGGAAAGTACCGTGGCCTCTGATTTGGTTGTACTGACCCTCATCCAGAGAGATTCATACTTGGCCGGAAAAAGCAAGCAAGCAGTCCCGAGATTTTCGTGTCATACACGCCTTACCCCACAACTGCACTCAGAAATCCAGCCCATGAAGATCACGAACAGAATCAGTGACAAATAGAAGCCCTGGGGAAGCCCAGCACCAACTTGAAATGTGTCTGTTGTGCCAAGAATGCGGTTGTTACTCTCTCAACATGTGTACAGAGACCGGATGCCTTGTAGTAACGCCCCCGTGACCTGATACTCCCAGGGCAGCTCCCACAGATCGCCCCGTGGGACACGGTTTTATGCCTTCTGTAATGAGTACGAGTAAAATAAACTGCAAATGAAAAATTGTACAGTTACGAAATTATGTTTAATCAAATTTAGGATCTTTGTTTTTTTGTGATGGATTTAATTGCACAAGCTAGTTTAAAGTCTGTGATATCGTTTTGAAATAGTAGAAATAGATAAATAAATTATAACATAAAAACAAAGGAGAAAAGGGAATGAAAAGAAAACGACAAGAAAAACACAGACAGTGGTAAAATAGGCCTTTTTTGGAAACTAATAAAGACCAAAAAAATAAATGATATTGACCAAATAGACTAAATGGCACACCCAGGGCAACTGAAATTCATTTTTAATTTTAGATGATATGTTCTGCAATTAGGTCAACATAAGTCCTCAGAAACCACAGACCTTCTAATTTAATACAGTCAAATATAAAAAATCCTTTCACAGTTGCCTAAATCCCCAACTTCTTTTTTTATGAAATAATATTGTAAATTTTTTGTTTTGCAAGTTTTGGACGCCAAACATGTTTTTGTTGTCATATTTTATTTATCTATTTATTTATTTTTACTCTTCATATTAATATGCATGTCTATCTCTGCCAATCCGAATTGTCAACTCAAAATATACAGTCCTTAAACCCTTATCCTTAAACTATAAAATCTTAATATTTGGATGCAACAAAATGATTCTTTCTTATCATTTGACGTATAAAATGTCTCTTCTGAGAAAAAATAAAACATGTCATAATGTAAAGAAGGTGTTATAACATCAGGATCTGATATAAATGCAGGCAACTAAATATTCTTACTTGCATTTTCAATGTGTATATTGTGTTGTATGTACTACTGCGCGCTATGTTCAAATAGGCAGAATAACAAAGAAATAGCCACAATCTTTGAGAAAAATTATAGAGGGGAATGATAGATAGAGTCACACTGAGCTTAAGCAACTTTCAAATTTGATTTGAAAGCTTTTGCCATCATAATTTTGGATAACTATTCTAACTGCATTAACACAATTAAAATCCAGCTCTATCAATTTAACAAACTAAAAGTAAAGGCCCGTCATTTCACTTCACAATAACAGTTTCAAACATTTTGTGACTGAAATAGGGTGTCAAACTTCTTTTGAAAACCCTGATTAAACTGAGGTGTTCATTGACACTGAAAAAGAATGACAAAGTGCCTTTTCAATGTCTGCAAATACAATGTGTTACCCTTTTAAAAGCACGATGACTTATTTTCAAGTTAATGAGAAGAAGAAGTTAAGCTTTGTTCCACAAATCACATTCAATCAGATTATAATGAGACACTGAAAAATCTAAGTCAATTATGATATTATGTGATACTATATCGGGCGGCACGGTGGTACAGTGGTTCGCGCTTCGGCCTCACAGTACGAAGGACCATGGTTAGATTCCGACCTGGGGACCTTTCTGTGTGGAGTTTGCATGTTGTCTGCGTGGGTTTCCTCTGGGTTCTGGTGACGAGTCCTGGGTGCATCCCGCCTCTCGCCCAATGACAGCTTGGATAAGCTCCTGCAATCCTGAGTGCAGGATAAGCAGCAGACGATGGATGGTCGATATTATATCAAATTAGATCATATTGTATGATAGTAAATAAAATATATCACAACAACAAAAATTCTTTATACAGAGGGTAGTTAGATAACCAACAAACAATCAAGGTTAATTTACGATCCATGAATATGATGATTACAATAAATAATAATGATAATCGTGATTGTGAGTTGTTCACCTTACCCTCCTGTCTATACAGGCCTTTCGTTGCAATATATTCTATGCCCTCTGCTTTGTATCTTTGCACATGAATGTAAATAAGTGGTCTTAAAATTTTCTTCTAATGGGAATTGACTAGGCTCCACTTGATAACTTAGTAGACGTGACTCAAAAGTTAACAGTAAAGCTTTGCATTGGAGCCATTATTCTCCACAAAAGTGAACTTTGGAGACAGGAAATAAATTAAACGACTGTTGTGAAAGTAGTGCCCCAGTGAAACTGTTGCTGGAGGTGTCTCGTCTGAGATAATCAAGAGACGTGGGGAGGTTCATGGCTGGTGAGACACTGTCGTCTTTGCAGTCAGATTAACAATTCTAAGAACTCAAAAGAGTATCTTATTCCCCATTCAATTGGCAGAATGCATAAGAAATTCTGATAATGTTTCATATCTCATCAGCATTCCTCTCTCTCACTCACATACACACCCACACATACACACCCACACACACACTAACACATACATAGGAACAAATAAGACACAGAAAAAAAACTTTCTTTTATTCTTTTATAGTGTCAAGAGACAGCAGATAGAGCACGGGTGCCATGGACCCTCCATGTGTTCTGAATAATTCCTACCTGATTCTAAACAAACAAAAGTATAGAGTAGTATACAACACAATTTCCGTTTTGACAGTTTTTAAAACTTTAAATTCAGCCTCTTTAATCCATTTGAATATAGTCTGCTCATAAAGAAGATAACAAAAAGGGGGGAATAATTCACTTCAGGTCAAATTTTTTTTCTCAGATACTTGATTTATTTTACTTGTCCTCATCTCATCTTTTTTTTATAAAAAAAGAAAACCATTTGTGGTCTAACCTATATTTGCATATGAGGTCTATGCCCCAATTCATGATGTATTTGCTTTCCTTATTTCCTTATCTCCTTATATTATTTCATTTATCTTATTCTTTTATTTATCTTATTCATTTTTCCTATATTTCATATAGAAGGATGGCAGCAACAAGCAACTGTCAACTCATGTACAGGTACTGTCTGCATCACCGTATGACTTTTCTCTGCAGTTCATTGTCAGATCAATATGGATAATTATGTTGCACATATAAATCAAAGACATTACACAGACAGTAGAAAGTCATGGTGTTTATAATGTAATATAAAAAATATTTTTATAATCATGAAATTGGACTGTGTTGAGAAAAAGAAACATGCAACCAATTTTGAAAGGGATTACGTGTTCAGAGGTGAGGTGATGCTCACCTCTGCTGCACCTCAGGTTCATTTATGTGCAAATTCGGTGATTTTTACTTTCAAAATGTTAAAAATGATTCGAATCACACAGAAAATACATTTATAACACAGATCAGTGGAAAAATATTATTTTTGGTTTTGTTTTGTTTAATTAGTTCAGTTTTTAGGAGAGCCTGATCTACCTCCCCCACATCACTGAGGAAAATATACTGTCAAGACAAAACACCCCATCAAAAATAAAATTCTCTTTTTTCTCATTGTAAATTTTGTGATATAAAGGGATTACACAACAATTTAATGATAATATTAAAGCATTCAAAAGACAGGTCTGTGATTTTGTATGCAAGTGAATGAGAGAGGTGGGAGGTGAGTGACTGAGCTTGATTGCTCTGTACATTATTAAATCAACACACTTTAAAACAAAAATCTGAAATAAGTGAAAAACATGACATACCTTGAAATGGCAGGGAAATACACACACAAACACACACACAGACACACACACAAACACACAAATCTGTTCTGTTCAGTGAGTCACCCTCCTTAGGGTTGTAATGGCCACAGAAAACAAACTGCTGCAGTTAAAAGCTTCAGCGTTGTAATAATCATTTTGTCTCTGTCCCTCTCAAATATCATCTTCAAGGACAGGCTGAGGTAAAAAGATCCTATGGCAGCTTATTAACATTTGAGTCTGATTTAGTATGTTATTGTTACATACGATGAGCCGTAAACGATGTGCGGATATTTAGTAGCAGTTGAAATACTGCCTCATTGGTATTTCTTGCAAAAAACTTAGCTTACGGTATTGGATTTATTTTGCCTGGCACTGATTGGATCTGGTACTCCTTAATTTAATTCATATTTTACCATGGGAGGTTAAAATGGCCACAGACCAAACACCCCACTGGATGAAGCGGGATTGGCAATCAGAGAGAAATGTGTAACATTGGATTGAGAGTCAGAACAATGTAAACAGTTGAATGTTGCTTGTTGAGTTGTAAACTCAACACCTTTTTTCCTTTTATTCTCGGTGAAAACTTATATGTGCTGAATTTTGGTTCATCTGTTAAAATCTTTAAATCCAAGTTGCTGGCATCAGCTATCCTGTGATTACAACCGCTGGGAACGGTGGTTCCTAATTAGGTTTTGGTTCACCCTCGAATCAATCTTGCTCCATTCGATTGATATTTTTGTAATCGTCCCATTACTTGCAATAGACGAACTAGATGGATGGGAAATTAGACTCGAGTTTGATTTGTCTTGTTGCCAAGGCAAACACTTACTCCAGTCAAACTCATCTCAAGGTACAAAAAAAGAAATAAGGATTTAAAAACAAACAGCCGCAGTGCATCCTCTATGACCTTGCTAAATATCTTCTTCGCTTTTACATCCTAAGTATCTCGTGTCAGCCGTGCAGAAATCACTCGGGTTCTCTGTAGGTGAATAACACACCTTTACTAAACAATTGCTTTGATGCCTCCAGGTAACCTGACTCTGCTTTCTCCAAAAAGTAATGAATAAACATAATAAAAGCTAAAATATGACAGCAGCTGCAGAGAGAGATCATAAGGCATAGACTTCCTCTAAAGTGCAACCTTTACCAATTTATTGTGCATGGTGTGATTTCATTTCAGAGTACTTAATCCAAAATTAATAAAAGGGGATATTAACCTTTTCTGGACACCTTTAATTCCAGCGCCTAGAAGTACATACTGAAGCTGCTGAGGGCATTTTGCTGATTCAGACTAGGCAATTTACGCATAGCCTTGTGTTATGTTTTGTTTGATGAAAGATAATTGAAATTTTCATGTTCTCATTGTCTACAGTGTTCAATAGTGTTACTTAAAAAGCAGGTTTTTATATGATGATCATGTTGCCATTCAAAAGATAACTGCACACACACAAAAAGATGAAAAAATTGATATAGTATGATTTGTGGATGAGAAATTGACGGCGTAGGTGGGCAGCGTGAGGGAGGAACTGGTCGCACGGATGCCAGAACCAATCGGCCTTTTGCACCAAGTGGAGAGGGGAGGCCCACGGGCTGTTAGACCGCCTCACGATCCCCAGACGCTCCATGGTGGTGAACTCCTCCTTAGTAGTTGCCAGTTTAGACGCTTCCAGGTGCCTCGTTCGTGCAAACACAGGTGGTCCCATCGTGGGGATGAAATGCTCCACGCCATGTCGTGTAGACACGGTCGAAAACGTGAATGTCATCTATGTCTATAGCAGACCCGTTAGCAGTGCTCAATAACGGGAATGTCCACTTGTGTCGGGGGAACTAGGCGAGCCTGAGTCTACCAAAAAACTGAGTCCATTCCTCGAGTCCCTGACGAACAGCAGCTGTTTGTGTGCGCTTCTGAGCGCCAGCTCTGCTGTTTCCCGGCTGTGCCGCTTCCCGGCTCCTTGAACGTGCACAGGAAAACACAACGCCGTGCCTTGCCGCCGAACTGCTGGTGGAAAAAACACAGACTGGTTGTCCCTCTTCTCGGGGCGGCCACCACGGCTGGATCTGTGTCTCCTTGCGCCGTCCTTGGGGACTCTGACGTCACACTCCCAACGGCGCACTGCCTGTTTGTCTGCAGGATGCGGTCAGCCTCCTCAGCCAGACCCTGGTAGTCGCCGTCGGCCAGACACCGGGAGCTTGCCAGGACCGCGCGTATAAGGACTGTAAGTTCCCGCAGGAAAACATGTTGAAAAAGGAATCCGCCATCGTCGGATCCAAGTAGTGAAAGCATGTTCTCTATCAGGTCCATGGCTGACCTGTTGCCCAAACCGGACAGGGAAAGCAGCCTGTCTGCTCGCTCCGTGGCGGACAAACGGTATCTCCGGACCAGCAAGTTCCAGAGCGCGGTATACCTGCCATGCAGTGGGGGGGTCATGCAATAGCTCCATGGACCACCTGGCGGTCTGCTGGTCCAGTGCCGCGATGACCAAAAAGTACTTTGCCTCCTCCAACACAATTCCACGCAGGTGGAAAATCGCTTCCGCGTGCTGGAACCCAGCAGTTGCTTGCTCCCTCTGCCAGAACCCCGGCAGCCAGACGGCCGCAACGGGCAGGGCTGGCTGTGCAAGCTGGGGCGACGTGGGTGAGGTAGAGTTACATATCTCCACAGTGTCGGACATCATCAGGTTGGGGTCACAAATGTGGTGTGTGGATGAGGAAATGGCGGCAGAGTCGTGGAGGAGTTTTTAACCTTAATACGAACACACCAACAAAACAATAATCACACAGAAAATATATGGTGTAACCACGCCCCCCAGCCCTTGGTCACGGGGTGAGAGGCCCCATGCCTTAGTGTCCCTCACAATATATATCTATATGTGTGTGTGTGTGTGTGTCATTTTATGTTGAAAAAAATAGTAACAATGATCAAATACGCTCAAACTCATCCAGAGTGACAACTAAAACATGTTATCCAGGATCTCAGGGGGGCAACATCAATATCTACACATAAAACCGTGGTAGGGCTCACTTGTTTACCTCCACTTTTCGACAGATTGTATTTTATCTTGAATTGTTGCATCACATGCAATCTCTAGCTCTTTGCAGATATACCCTGTAATCCTGACATAACTCAAACCTCAACCATTCGGGCTGCATATCTGAAAGCACATATCAAAGTCAGTCAGACATTTCACCAACAATGTCACTTGTGTTTTCAGTCTGCATTATTATCCATCAGCTATCAGCAGGGAGTTCTGAGGCACTGTGGGTGTGTGTGTGTGTGTCTGTGTATGTGTATTTATGAGTGCAAATTATGACACCATTATAGTGGAAACCTGAGAACCAGTGACATTCAAAACCCTGGTCTCTGCAGTGTCATGTTAAGATAACATCTTAACTCCTGCCCATGTGTCTCAGGTACAGTACATGCTCATGGCTTAGCATACACATGCACAGCATAGCCATCGGAGATTATCTTAAAAATTCACTCCTGATGGAAAATGTCACCGCAACCACAAATATATTTTAAATTTTCAGAACACGATCCTGCATATAAAGATCTCCTTTTATGGCTACTGAAGAAGTATCGCCAATGCCGGGTAACACCATGTGTGCTGTATATTTTTGATTTCCGATGCATATGTGTTCATGGTAACACATTGTTCGGGATTTAATAACAGGGTGAGAGCTGTTGCCATAGTCCTCTGATCAATGCCGCCGTCACCGCAGCTGGAAATTATGGAAGGGAGGTGTTTCACCTCAGCATGTTATCTCATCAGCATAGCTATAAATTCAAACTTGACATACCTAAAAACCTTGGATGTGATGAAATAGTTCGTGTGATTTTGCCCTTTCAGTCAACTGAATTAATTTAGCTGTCCAAATATTCATGGTAATCCACCTGTTAGTCATCTGTTTTGTTATTTTGTGATATTTCTGTCACTCCATCATTACATCGAATGTCTTTGTATGCGGTTTTCAACTTCTCTTGATATTCAAAGTCATAGCCGGACGAAGGACCCAGAAAAATCTAAGCTTGTTTTATTGTACTTAGTAGATCGTAATGGTTACCCTCCCATCCACACTGATGTCCAAAGGTGACACAGACACTGGTCCAGTTATGATCACTTACTGTGGGCAGGGTAGGTTTTGGTAAGAGGATTGGCCAGTAAGAATTAATGCCTGACAATGTGTCAGGTAATTCCAGGCCCGCTACTTAAATGAAATAAGTGACCCGGACGATAAAAGTAATGACACAGAGCGTAAAGCTTATGCAGAAAGGATATGTATGCTGGACCTCTGACAGTGTAAGGTAAGTGCCATAAAGTTGGGCCACATTTTTCAGATTTTTAGCCCAGTGCGAGGAATTTAATTGTTCTCCTTTCCCAAATATCTTAAATTAAGTGGTGGAAAGGAGATCTCTTTGGCTTCCAGCATTAGTAGGGTGTTCTCAAGCTGAAACATTTAACAACAGTTGGGTTGGATTTTTCTTTAACAAAGATTTGAGAAAAGGCTGTACTAATTCGCTCCCACTGCCATTTAAAAAAAATCTAAATTAATTTCTGTACAGTTGTTTTCAGTCCTCCGTCAAAGCCTCATCAATTTTTCTACTTCCAACCTGCATTACCGCCAAAGATCAGGGGGCACATACAAGCTATATGGAGACTGAGAGAGAAACAAAACACCATCAGCCAAACAAAGACTTACCTGGGCAGCTACGTTACAATGGGTAAAGCAAAATCAACAGGCTCAGATTTGCTTGAAGGTTTGTTGAATTAATAAAAGATAATTAGAATTTGGGCTGAGCACAGGAAGTACGTCTGGACTTGGTGATTAGTCGGAGCTGCTTCTAATAGGCTCGGCCAGTGTAAAAGAAAATTAGTCTGGGCTATAAAAACTAAACACAATAACATTGAGTGCTGTTATAACATAATTTGCTATCACAGGGTTGCCCAGTTAATATTATGCATCAATTTTTAAAGAGCGGGAGGTCAAAATCGTAATGGGAAGCTGTTTTCTTTCTTATGTCTGCAATAACTGTAAAGCTTAAAATCTAAATGTCTAAGTAAGTTGTGTTTTATGTATGGTAGGTGGTGCTTTGAAATTTAAATGTAACTTCACATTACATATTTTATTTTGTTTTGCTTATTTATTTATTCATTATTTTCACATTTTGCAGCCTAAGCAGATGTTTTATTTATTCATTTCATTTATTTTTTTTATTTCATTTTCTTATTCTTCATATATTTTAAGCCATGTGGAGCATTAAGTCACTGCAGTAATTTACAGAGATCCACAAGAAATTGTGGTAAAACTCCCAAGGCAGAAACCTTGGACAGATCTGTGCTCAGTGTGGTTGGCCTTCTGTCTCGACCGGGTGAGGACGAGAAAGAAGGACACAGAGATAGAAAGTAGGAGTGGGATAAAGATGAGAGTGGATGAGGGTGAGGGTTGGGAGGGACACAGATTATCTCTTAACAATAATAACAATTGCACTAACAGTTACATGGTTATGGCTCACATGATACAATAATAGTTTTAATATTCATTAAAAAAAACATCTAAAAAAAGAAAGTAATCGATGCAAAAAGACATGAAAAACAATTACAAATATGTAATTAAAAAATAAAAAATAATAAAACAAATATGTGCATCGAGGCTCAAACATATCACCAAGAAAAGGAAGTGATTGATAGTTCTTTGTGTTCACTTTTCATAAATAATTTAGAAAAAGCCCTACAGGTGATAAAACTGTAAAGAAAAATACTGAATCATTTTCTTAGCTGATCACTTATTCAGCTGTTGTTTTGATTAACTTATGAGGTTAGTGATACCTTCTTTAATTTTGTGCCTGTGCTTGGGGGATGTATCTGGTGCATGCATTTAAACTAAAAGAAAAAAAAACCTCACACAAACCAAGCTCTTTTACTGAAACTTCACCAACCTCAGTATTTAACGTAAATGCCTTGCATGTCACTGCCAACCCCCATGATCCCATCCATTAAACTTCACCGCAGTAGATAAATGCGGCACTTAATTGATCTGAATTATTCAGTCAGTAATTAAAGTTGCCAATGCAATGCAACTGAGTTATAATTTTGTAGACAGTAAAAGTCATTTAGGGCAGTAAAAGATAAGGGCTGTAGTATTGGAACACATTTCAAATGTGCTGTTCGCAAAGAAATGTGGTTGACACATTAAGCAATCTGCCGAAAAAACCAACAGAAAACCAAAAATGTGGCAAAGTTTGTTACAAAGTTTCAGTTTCAAGTTCACAAAATTCCGCCAGCTAAAATTGTCTCTTGACAACGCATTCTTGGCAAAAGGTTTTTGTCACTGCACACAATAAAGTAAGCACAAGGTGAAATTGGAAAGTCACTTGATGTTGGCAGTCATTTCTTTTTACTACCTGGACTAACCAGTTCCTTCTGAAATTTCAAATCTGTAAGGTGTTCAACACAATCTCTCTGATCTTGAATTTTATTTTGGCGTCAGCTGCCGATGGTTCAACTGTATAAAACTTGTAATGAGTGTCGATGAAATTCTCAATGTAAGTGTCATAATGAATAAACACCATATGTCGGGGCAGGAGGAGAGCGTAAGCCACACCTGCATTGACTAATTAGCATCAGTTTTGCCAAATAAGCCATACAATCAGTGTTTCATTTACATCTGAGAGGTCTAAAACATACAAGCATACAGTGTAGAGTGCTGATACGGCAACCTGATAGTATGAGTGATCTGAGATTAAACTTAATTTATAACCATTTTCTTATGTCTCCTACTCAGAATTGTTTAAGTGTATTTTTGCATGTTCTTAATTCCATTCCTTAGATGAACCATCACAGGTAAGAATGTATACAAGCCCATTCCACAGAGGTTCATAAGAAGGTAAGATATCTCCAAGTTAATGTCTGACATTTGATCTATTCAGTTAATTTGGCCTCAATAATGCCTAGAGGATGTGTGAGCTATCCATTTTTAACGGATTTGAGAATTTATGTCAGAAACAGAACTGTTTTAAGAGCGTAGGGAACTAACGAAATCAAAAGTCAAAGTAATTAAAAACAAATCCCATCCCTCATGGATCATACGATTTTTCAATAATGTAGAAAATTTAAAGTTTTTCAAAGTCGTAATCTGTGTTCATGATTGTGTATTAAAAATGTTCTCAACAGAGGAGTGTGTAGTCTTCAGAATTATGTAACATTTCATCAGCTGTACACCACAAAATGGCCAATCAATTGTTCTACTGAAAAGACAGAAGCTCGATGGTCTGGAAATCAAACTGAGTGGCAAAGGAAAAAAGAGGCAGACGTGTCAGACAGCAACGATATACTCAGTCGAGCCCCTACTGAGTTCTTGTGTAGATGAAGAAAAACTTGCCTGCAAAGAGAAGTGAGTATTTGGCCCTATTTAAGGTGTGAGATGGAGCTAGCACTTTTTAGTTGGAAATAATTTGTGGCCTGTATATGGTCAATCCAGAAAATTAATAGTCTTGGTTGATAGTTAACCAGTAAACTGGCAAAGTAGGTCATCAATACCAGCAGTTGAAAGTGGTCATCTTAACCCCTTGACCAGGGGCAACGGTTACTAATCGTACATTTGACAATAATGTCAGTATGCATGTAGGGAATGGGTGGGCTTCATAGGATCAAAAAACTTTCACTGTCAACAATCAATAGTTTGAAGAAGTGGATAACTTTGTCTACCTGGATGGCACCATGAGCAAAGACCAGGGTACCAGAAGAAGCATTGGAGCCAGACTTTCCAAACTGAACAATATTTTGAAGTCCAAACTCAATCAGAACCAAGGTGAAGATCTAAAATAGCGATGTCAAGATCATATTGCTGCGTTGATCTGAATTGGAGCGTTCTTCAGAGCGACATTCAGAGAGTTCTTCATTTTTAAAACTGCCTGAGAAGGATCTGTCAAATCTTTTAGCCAAACCAGATCCCAAATGAAACGCTGTAAAAAAGCCGAAATGTAACTACAACATCCCAGAGATCGTGAGAGGAAGACTCAAGTGGCTTGGCCATGTACTTTGGGTGAACAATGATCGCATCCTGCGAATAGCTCTTTGGAAACCACAAGGAAACCGCAGACCTTGACGCCTTAGAACAAGATGGTGTAAGACTCTTTGTAAAAGTCTTTTCAGGGTAACGGGATTTGAATTTCTTTCTTTGAAGACTTTTCACTTCTCATCAGCTCTGAAGAAACTGAAGGAGGAAGTGAAGAAACCTCAGATGAGTGATGAAAGGTCTTCAAAGGAAGAAATTCAAGTCCAGTTGCCACAAAAGGACTTTGACAAGGTGTAACCATGACCTGGATGATCTCTATAGACATGACTGTTACTTCAGACCTGAAGCAGGTAGGATTTTTCATGGCCACAGGCTTCAAGTGAGGGCAGGTGACCGGGAGATGGGGAGAAGCGCCATTGCTGCCTTATTTCCCTTAATTAATCAAGGATTAAAAAGAGAAAAAAAAAATCAATGAGCTACTATTTGCTTAAGAATATTTCCAGACCAAGTGCAACTTTACAGTATTATCAGTTGTATTTCTGAAAATGCCTTGTTATGTTGCAACTGCAGGTACTCCCGGTGAGGGTGCAGTGTTTTGGACCATTTTCTTCCCAGTCCTTTTCTGTTCTGATAATTCTTTTCATTTCCTCTTCAACTGACTTACTCCCAAGTCCCTTAACAGCACATCTAATTATGACATTTTTTTTTTAAATCTTTCATTCACTTTTTGCTCATACTTTATCATCTGAATGTGTCTCCCTTTGTGCTCCTTCCATTTCCCCACAGTGCCTCCTTCAGTGAAGACCAGAATTATATCCATCCTGGATAAGGTCATGTTTTTGTCGCTGTGATGGTAATACATAGTACAGACTAATTACGTAGGCTGCGGTCCTTGTCTCAGCCCGGGGGACGAGGGTGCCAGAATTCTTGGGGTTATGAACAAATTGGTTCCGGTGGGACACGAAGGACAGGAAGCAAGCTTTGATGAATTAACCAATGAGAGACAGCTGCTAAAGACACGACTGGAGCGCTGGTGTCCACAATGTTTGTTAATCTGGCTGTTTAGCGGACTGATAAATGAAATCAGCAATTTGTTTTTAGTTTTGTTTCCTTGTATGAGACAATGTTAGTATCTGGATTTGTTCACTCGAAGATACATTCTGTCTGGTCGGATCTGGATCTTACTTGGAGACACGTGCTTGGTTATGGCATTTAGATGTGCGCGCTCAAGCATGTGCTCAAGCATTTCTGGTACTCACAAACATCGGCCATATTTTTTTTCTTTTTGGGGGGATTTTTATTGGATAGTTTTGCGATATTCCTTGCAAAAAAATATTTTAAGTATGATTGGACAGCTCATAGACACTGCAAAAGTATGCTTTTCTTACAGTATAAAGCATTATCCAACTCTGGGAATCTTTCTTTGGAATCGGGTACTTTTCTAGCAGCCAGCTTAGACTTGCTAGCTGTTGGTTACTGAAAAGAAAATGTGATTTTTCCATTCCAAATTTTTGTCATTCATTTATTCATTCATTATCTACGCTGCTTATCCTGTATTGAAGGTCAGGGGTGGGGATGGGGGTGGGATTCGGGGGTTAGGCCGTATCCCAGCTGTCATCGTGCAAGAAGAGGGGTTCACCCCGGACTTATCACAAGTCGCTTACTCAGCCAAATAGAGACATACGATTCACATGGTCATTCACAGGTCTGAGCAATTTAAGGTCTCCAGTGAACCTACTACATGTTTTCTTTTTACTACAACAATGAATAAAGCACAGCTTTTCAGAGATTCATGAAATTCATTAAAATTGTATTTACCGAAGTGAAGGTTATGAGGAAAATAAGCAAATAACCGCTCCTAGCAGTAATTTTTTCATTGTTTTTGCAATGGTAAATTTTCACAAGCTGTTAATTAGACCCATTCCTCAAAACACCTTAAATGTTTATATCTGTTGAGAGGGTCTAAATAATGCAAAGTGTTTTTTTATGGTCGAGCAGTATTGTAATCAAATCCACTTCCTGTTCTGAGCACTGACCTATTCCTGGCAACCAGCTAATGCTTTTGGGTAGGCAAATTCAGCAGATCTTCACACTGTCTCCGCATTGCACCTAATCGAGGGGGGAGAGGGGGGGAATCCCAAGCACACGCCATGTGCTTTTCAATTCTTACTGCACCGCTTCTAATCCTCCTTCCCCTCTCTGCTTTGCTCCCTCCTCCCTTCACCGTCATACACACACATACATAGGAGGTTGAAGCAAGATTCATTCAGAACACAATCAGCACGAGAGATGAATACAAAGTAGAGCTGCGTCACACACAAATACACACAGGCACTTACTAAAAGGTCTCCTCAACCTCTGAAAGTGAGTTTTTTGAGAGGGCTATATACGTTACATTAATGCCAACACGTGCAGGCACCCAAAATTAAGCACATCATCATGCTTAACCCCTGGAAGAGACAATGAGAAGACAGAGTGCAGAGAGCAGAGTAACATTATGCTGCTTCAGCAAACTATTTTTAAGCTGCCACTTTACCCTATAATGTAAACTTGTACATCCCTGCCTTTACTGCAAGAAAAGGTACCGTGGTAGGTATTTCAGTTTAACATGATTACATGAGCTGTATGTGATTGAAGCATAGGTATAGTGACTCTTGTGAATTCAAGTAGGCACTTACCTGAAATTGCTGATTATGTTTTTACAAACTTGGTTCATAGCACCAGGATAAGATTAAGATAAAAAAAAAATTATTCCTTTTTTGAATGCATGAGAAACCAGTGAAATGTTTCTATAAAACACCACATGAAGAGGTCACATTTAATCACCCATGAATAGATTTCTTTACGGAAAACGCTAGCGTTTACACGCAGTCGCCTTCGGATGGATTGATGCAACACTAGCGTGATACATATTGAGCAACTTGCCAGACCAAACCTTATTGGCTCTACATTTGAGATTTTTAAATGCCCTATAATAGGTTTGCTAGACATGTAGATTCATAAGCCACTTTAAAGGGATAGCGATAGCATCTTCGGAGCTCGACCTTTCAGAATCAATTTTTAAAATTGGTGCAATATTTGTTTGACCCCACATCCCTTTAAAGTAATTCAATTCTAATGAGTTATTATGAGTGCAATATAATATTAAAGCTGCATTTTTAAAGCTGCTCATTTCTAGCTCTCGAATATACACCATTGCAGTCATGAGAACAAATGTAGTAATATTCTAAAATGGAAAATGAATAAAACTTCTATAACTTCTCTTCGTCGTTTTTGTAGCTAAATCTGCTTTCCCGTCAAACATCGGGTCCTTCATCAAAGTTGTCACTTGTGGCCCTTTGCAGGTGTGAAAAAGGCTGATACAACATCCACATGAAATCTTGCAAAACGTACCTGGTACATGAAACCTTTAGGCCAAAGAAACTTGACAACTTACCACTCCTCTTAATCTATCTGTGTTGGAAAGGAAGAAATTGGTTTTGATGTTTTGAGGAACTTTATTTTGTAGAGAATCATCCAGATCTCTTCATTGCTGCATTTTACAGCTAAATATATTATTAGATTAACTGTATACAATAACAATTGCAAAATACTTGTATTTCATATTTTGAAATGAATTCTTTCCAACATTCCCATGCAAGCATAAAAGCAAACAAACATTCAGTCGTGTATGTTTCCTATCGTCCGTCTTTCATTCCACTGGACTGCTTACTTGTTTTTCCTTGCTGTCTAAAACTTGATGTCACCAGAGATAAATCTTAAATTTTTCTCCTGCTCGTTATTGATGTGAAGCTGTCTTTTCCAAAAAATAAGAGGAAAAAAAAGCTAAAAAGTTGAGGGAAAAAATTGTTTGTATATATATATATATATATATATATATATATATATATATGTGTGTGTGTGTGTATGTTTGTGTCCACTCTTTATATATACATACACATATATATATGTGTGTGTATATATATATATATATATATATATATATATATATATATATATATATATATATATATATATATATATATACACACACACATACAGTATATATAAAGAGTGTGCACACACACACACACACACGTATATATGTGTGTGTGTGTGTGTGTGTCTTTCTATATATATATATGTATATATATATATACTTTTATGCCCCTGGGACCTAACTGCTATGACTTGAATGAAGTGGAAATCAAGTTGGTTGGGGCCGAGGAAGCTTAAATAATCTTTATTTTTCAGTTATGACGGTGTATCTGGGTTGCCTTTTGAAACCTATAATCTTCATCTAGCCTAAAAGTGCCCTCTGCCTTTGCACTTAAACTAGGGTATACTTTCAGCATAGCAACGAACATTTGAAACAAAATGTTCTTCTGTGGCTGGCATGGCGGCGCTGCTGTTTTCATTTCGGCCTCACAGCAAGAAGGTGCCTGGTTCAATTCCGGGCAAAAAAAATTACAAAAAAATGTTAATGGTCCTATCTGACCTTTGTAAAAATTCATAGGAAAAAAATGAAAAAGCACCTTCTTTTCAGGAGTTGAATGATGATGAGTGGCAGCTTTCCCCAAGGGAAAAATCTCTTGGTCATACCCCTACATATTTATCACTCAAAAATTCAACGCAGACCGAAACGCACAGGACCTTCGCATTCTTTGATTGACACATCCTCGACCTGTGCTGGTGCCTTACTGACACTTAACCCTTTCAGATGTACAATTACGTTTACGACCAAGAGCATATCGTTATGCTGCATCGTGTGTATGTGTGAAGTGTGTGCGTCCGTGAATACGCGCGTGCATGTGTGTGTGTGTGTGTTAGCGTCTGAATTTTCATTACCGCACATTTTGGTCTCTTTCACTTTTACAATACTGTTTACACATTTAATCAAAGCCAATCTGTGTGAGTTCCCTCTTGTGTGTGTGTGTGTGTGTGTGTGTGTGTGTGGTGTGTGTGTGTGTGTGTGCAAGCTCAGTGCATGCCATCTCTTTGGTGTTGTTTGGGGATGGCTGTTTGCTGTTGTACTCAGTATAGATCAGGGGAGCTGTGATGTTTTTGTTACCAGTGAATAGACACAGTGTTTAAATGCAAATTCATTGCACAGCTACGACAGGGACTGGGAATAGAGTATTGTCAGAGCAGAAAAGGGCAGAAACAGGTTGAGGTGACAAAGAGGGAATATGGGATTTGTAGAGAAAGGAGTTAAACGATTGGGAAAGTGCGAAAGGGGCATGAATAGTAGATTTGGTTGCAGGGTAGAAGACAAGAGATATATACAATGGGACAGAGTGATTCAGGTGTTTCAGAAGATATTTAAAAAAATGAATGTGACATAGGCAAGAGCAAAAAATATTTCTCAAGCATGACTGATCTATCATTGATTACCACTGTGTAAATGTTACACAAGTATATTTGTATATGTGATCATGACTTGCTAATTTTTATCATTGTGCGCGTGTATGTGTGTGTGTGTGTGTATGTGTGTGTGCCAGAATGAGAGGGCTGAACTGTGTACAATGAGTCTAACCCAGTTGGACTAATGGGTAAGCAGTTTCTTTTGATTTACAGATACGGTTACATAAAATACTTCACAGCAGGTTTCAGGGACTATCCGAGTGATGAGATTCATCAAGCTTAATGGAAAGATGCAAGGTGGAGGTACTGGAATTTTGTCTATTAGAGGGGCGTTGCAGACCCTCATGTAAAACACTGAATAAACATCTCTGCGCTCTCAACACTGGCTGTGAGTGGGCCGTATTATTTACAGTCCACGGCATGTAAATTCCATTTTGACCTGATATGCAGGATTACATGACTCGCGGCACAGCCACTGTGACTTAACTGCATTTTAACCCACCGAAGCATTTAGGATAATTCCTGGGGATTGGAAAAGAGTCATAAATTAGAACTCTATCCCCCTAATTTTGAACATGTGTATGAAACATGGGTGAAAATGCCAAAATCTCATACATAGCCACTCCCCTGGCCTCCACTTGGCCGGTTTGACCACAACCATGTCCTGTTAAAACCTCTATATGCTCCCGCAGTAATCCTCCTGTTATGTCTCTGTTATCCTAGTTGAAAAGTAGAGGATCACCAGTTAACCGAAGGCTCGGCAGAAAAAGGAGCCAACAGCCTTCAGGTTCGGTGACATGGAGGCTTTAAAAAAAGGACAGAGTGTGAACCAAAAGTGAGACGGAAAGTATTAAGATGCATAAACCTGTTTCACACATGCTCCGCAAACCCTGAATTGATTTAGGTTTTTCCTGGATGGGGCGCATGTGAGACAGCAAATGTCAGAAGATGTCAAGATGAATGTTGAATGGTGTTTACCCACCCAGCTCTCCAGTGCAAAGGCAAGGTGTTGATAAGTTTATTATGTGTTGCAAGGTCAAATGAAACTGCTCCTGTGAAAGGAGTGTCACTTGACAAAATATCAATGAAGTACCAGAACACCAAAAACTCATTTATCTGGAGAGAAGTCTCTCAAACGTTGTGGTTGGATGCTAGGAACGAAAATTTAACCTTTCTGCACGTATGATTTTTCACCCATTAACTGACATTATGCCTGGTGTTCAAAAGCGGGAGGAAAGAGCTCCGGGAGAACATTGAGAATGTGCGAATGGTAATGAAGCTCGCCGGCTTGAACATCAAAAACCATCAGCAGGGGGGGTAACCTGGACAGAGCCAGAGAGATCCCTGTGTTTTTAAACAGGTTCATTTACACATCCCCTGCTGGGCCCTCCCACACTCTCGCAAACACCACCAATTCTATCCCCCTACCTTTTCACCGATTGCTCTTGCTGATCACCTGTGATCACCTCCCACGACCAACTCCACACGGATGAAAACCCCACTCACCCACTTGGCAGTGAGGGCAGGCCAGGTTAAAAGATCTCGGCTTCCGAGCCGTCTGATATCTGGTATCACATCTTCAACCCGAGCCTTTACTAATACTGGTCTAATGGAAAATACTTTTTCTGTAGCAATAACAGAGATAAGAGTTCCAGAGCGTAGAAGTGATCTAAAAAAGGCACTACAGATTGGAGGATTTCTGTTAAAAGTTGACAAACTTTATTATCTACAATCTAATTACCTCTCCATTGGGACTTATTTAGTAGTACCTTTATACATTCCAACTGAACGGGTACTCTTTTGGTGAATTGCAAGATCCATTGTAAGTCAATCAGTGATCATTCTGTTTTAGCACTGCGGAGGCAAGACATGACCCTGAGATTATGCCGAGGTGTCACGGTGCTTTGTCAACAGTAACCAAAGCACCATAATCTTGTCAAAACTCTATTTTTCTTCTTTTTTTTCACTTTTCTTGCAAGTATTTCTGTTACTTTGAATCTAATTTTAACTGTTCCCATTTTGCTCGGAGTGCAAGATCAAAACAAAACATCATAGAGCCGGGTCTCCACCGTGTTGCTTGCAGTCCTTTTCCAAGTAGCTCCCCAAAGGGTAACAGAATCATACATAAATTTGAAAACTTGAATGGTCACTCAGCAAACCACCTTATATCCAATCAAATTCACAGGTCCTTCTTACACAAAGTGATATTTGTCAATTACGTTTCTATCAGTTGTGCTGCTATCCACCTTGATAAGTCAGTGGTAATGTGAGATGGGCATCAGTCATGACTGTGGTAGGCATTCATACCAAAAAAGTATTTCAAAAAGAGTAGGAAACAAATGTAGAAGACAAGTGTATGTCAGTTGATAAACGGAGACATGTGGAGCACCATTTCACCCAAGTTCACAGCAACCTTTCATGGGACAAGTGGTCCACAAAAAAAGAAGATAAAGCAGCTGAAAAGAACTTGTCAAAGTCAACAGTCTCAGGTCAAAGAAACCAACAAAGAGGGCCGTGACAGCAGTGGCGGAAATGTACAGAAATGTTGTTCTGCAGTTGCTGATGTACAACTTGTGGTAAAACAGCTGGAATTGGACACAATTGGGCTCAAATGGTTTTAAAGGCGGTGTGACGAGCAGCGAACCCCTTGTTACAAAACTTATTTGTTATTTTTTTCAACGAAATGTGGCATGCAGATGCCAACAATTGGTAAATTTTTGGAGCAAGCTTAATGAGTTTGTTCGGGATGAAACAAGATATGAGACTAAATATTGGAAAACGCAAGTAGCGCTCAGATGTTTTTATTCCGTTAAAGCAGCTCTCAGAGGAGAAAAGGTTGGAGACCACTGTCATAGACAATTTAGTTGAGAATCCCCTGACAAAAGATCTACTGTGAAACAATCATCATTAAAGCTGATCTACCACGCAGGGCTTTCTTGGCAATTACTGTTTATTAATGGAGCTTACTCTGATTTTTGTTTTCTGATTTACCCTCACTCCTAGAGAAAGCCTAAATAATTTGGGGTCTTCAGAAAGTTTCTAAGCAGCTTCAGCGAATTATTTTGCTTCACTATCGCAAAAAGGATGGCACTGGACATTACTTATAATTGCCACTATTATAAGATCTGACAAAGATCAGAACCAACTGTTCTATCACTTGGTACATGTTTGAAACATTGTGCTTTCCTGTGTCTATGAATGGTCTTGGTCTTTCTTAAAATCTGGCAACTGGGCTTCACTGACTTTCTTTTCTACACCCTCTGTTAAGATCATATATACGACATTCATGCAACTTCTCTTGAAACTATGATATTGTCCACAGCAAATCACCGGCCTCCGTCTAACCCTCTCCTCTGGATCCTCTGGAAGTATCACAGCAGTCAATAAGAACTATAAAATGTATCTATCCATTTATTTTTCCATTTATTTATCAGCTGCTTGGTCTTTACAGATCAGTCGGTTATTCTATCCATCCATCCATCCATCTTCGGCCGCTTATCCTTGGTCGGGTCGCAGGGGCAGCAACCGGAGCAGGGAGGCCCAGTCTTCCCTCTCTCCAGCCACATGGTCCAGCTCTTCTGGAGACATAGTCTCTCCAGCGTGTCCTGGGTCTTCCCCGTGGTCTCTTCCCAGATGGGCATGCCCGGAATACCTCCCCCGGGAGGAATCCAGGAGTCATCCTGACCAGATGCCCGAGCCACCTCATCTGACTCCTCTCTATGCGTAGGAGCAGCGGCTCTACTCCGAGTTCCTCCCGGATGGCCGAACTTCTCACCCTATCTCTAAGGAGAGTCCGGCCACCCTGCGGAGAAAACTCATTTTGGCCGCTTGTATTCGCGATCTCGTTCTTTCGGTCACTACCCACAGCTCGTGACCAGAGGTGAGGGTAGGAACGTAGATCGACTAGTAAATTGAGAGTTCCGGAAAAATCCGTTTTCACCACGACAGACCGGTAAAGAGTCCGCATCACTGCAGCCACTGTACTGATCCGCCTGTCGATCTCCCGCTCCATCCTTCCCTCACTCGTGAACAAGACCCCGAGATACTTGAACTCCTCCACTTGGGGCAGGACCTCTTACCTGACCCGGAGTGGGTACTCCACCCGTTTCCGGTTGAGCACCATGGTCTCGGATTTGGAGGTGTTGATCCTCATCCCGGCCGCTTCACATTCGGCTGTGAACCGTTCCAGCGAGAGCTGGAGATCATGACCTGATGGAGCCAACAGGACCACATCGTCTACAAAAAGCAAAGACTTGATCCTGTGGCCACCAAACCGGATCCCCGCAATGCCTTGGCTGCGCCTAGAAATTCTGTCCTTAAGAATTCTGAACAGAATCGGTGACAAAGGGCAGTCCAACTCCCACTGGAAACGAGTCCAACTTACAACCGGCGATGCGGACCAAGCTCTGACACCTGGCATACAGGGACCGAACAGCCCATGTAACGGGGGTCGGTACCCCATACTCCTGGAGCATCCCCCACAGGACTGCCCACGGGACACGGTCGAATGCCTTCTCCAAGTCCACAAAACATATGTAGACTGGTTGGGCAAACTCCCATGCCCCCTTGAGAACCCTGCTGAGGGTATAGGGCTGACCCACCGTTCCACGATCAGGACGAAAACCACACTGCTCCTACTGAATCCGAGATTCGACAACCCGGCGGACCCTCCTCTCCAGCACTGCTTAAAAGACTTTGCCAGGGAGGCTGAGGAGTGTGATCCCCCTGTAATTGGAGCACATCCTCCGATCCCCCTTTTTAAAGAGGGGAATTACCACTCCGGTCTGCCAGTCCAGTGGCACTGTTCCCGATGTCCACGCAATGCTGCAGAGGCGTGTCAACCAGGACAGCCCTACAGCATCCAGAGCCTTGAGGAATCCAGGGCGGACCTCATCCACCCCCCCGGGCCCCGCGACTGAAGAGCTAGTTGACTACTTCAGCAACTTCAGCCCCGGAGATAGGAGGACCCCCCCCAGGGTCTCCTGGTTGTGCTTCCTCATTGGAAGGTGTTTCGACGGGATTGAGGAGGCCTGAGAAGTATTCCTGCCATTGATCTACGACGTCCCGCGTTGAGGTCAGCAGCACCCCGCTCACACTGTACACAGTATTGACGGAGCACTGCTTCCCCCCCCGAGACGCCGGATGGTGGACCAGAATCTCCTCGAAGCCCATCAGAAGTCGTTCTCCATGGCCTCTCCGAACTCCTCCCACGCCCGAGTTTTTGCTTCGGCGACCGCTGTAGCCACATCCCGCTTGGCCTGCCGGTACCTGTCCGCTGCCTCCGGAGTCCCGCAGGCCAAAAAGGCCCAATAGGACCTCTTCTTCAGCCTGACAGCATCCCTCACCGCTGGGGTCCACCAGCGGGTTCGAGGGTTGCCGTCCAAACAGGCGCCGACTGCCTTACGGTCGCAACTCTGAGCTGCCGCCTCTACAAAGGAAGCACGGAACATGGCCCATTCAGACTCAATGTCCTCCGCCTCCCTCGGGACGTGGTTGGAGCTCTGCTGGAAGTGGGTGTTGAAGCTTTCCCTGACAGGGGACTCTGCCAGACGTTCCCAGCAGACCCTCACACTACGCTTGGGTCTACGTGTTCTGACTGGCATCTTCCCCCACCATCGGAGCCAACTCACCACCAGGTGGTGATCAGTTGACAGCTCCGCCCCTCTCTTCACCCGAGTGTCCAGGACATGCGGCCGTAAGTCCAACGAAACGACCACAAGGTCGATCAAAGAACTGTAGGCTAAGGTGCGTTGGTACCAAGTGCACATATGGACACCTTTATGCCTGAACATGGTGTTCGTTATGGACAATCCATAACGAGCACAGAAGTCTAATAACAAAACGCCACTCGGATTCCGATCAGGGGGGCCGTTCCTCCCAATCACGTCCTTCCAGGTCGCACTATCGTTGCCCACGTGAGCGTTGAAGTCTCCCAGTAGAACGAGGGAGTCCCCAGAGGGAGTGCTCTCTAGCAGCCCCTCTAAGGACTCCAAGAAGGGTGGGTATACTGAGCTGCTGCTGGGTGCATAGCCACAAACAACAGTCAGAACTCGTCCCCCTACCCGAAGGCGGAGGGAGGCTACCCTCTTGTCCACCGGATTGAACCCCAACAAGCAGGCGTCGAGTCGGGGGGCAATCAATATGCCCACTCCTGCTCGGCGTCCCTCACCGGGAGCAACTCCAGAGTAGCAAAGAGTCCAGCCCCTCTCGAGAGGCCTGGTTCCAGACCCCGAGCTGTGCGTCGAGGTGAGTCCAACTATATCTGGTCGGAATCTCTCAACCACGCTCACCAGCTCGGGCTCTTTCCCCGCCAGAGAGGTGACATTCCATGTCCCTAGAGCGAGCTTCTGCAGCCGAGGGTCGGACCGCCAAGGTCCCCCCCTCCAGCCACCGCCCAACTCACACTGCGCCCGACTCCCTTGGCCCTTCCTGTGGGTGGTGAGCCCAGGGGGAGGGGGTCCCATGTCGTCCTTTCGGGCTGTGCCCGGCCAAGCCCCATGGGTGCAGGCCCGGCCACCCGGTGCTCCCCCCCCGGGAGGGGGTGGCAGTGAACCGTGTCCGGGCTGGGGAAAACTAGGTCCCAAGTTGTCCCTCATCATGGAAGTCTTCTGAGCCATGCTTTGTCTGGCCCCTCACCTGGTACCTGTTTGCCTTGGGTGACCCTTCTGGGGTCCAAAATCCAAAATTGGACAAAGGCACAGTGAGGTTATTCATTTTCCTCTGTTGAGATGTTTTTTGGAGGCACTCCTTTTAAAACTGATAGTAAGCCTCATTTTTATTCAATGTATTTATCAATATCTTCAAAAAAAATATTTTAGATACCCTTGAAACTCAATTTAAAATCCAATGAGTAATATTGCTCCATCAAGCTGGCCAACTGAGTAACTTGGGGAATTATTCAGGCTGACTCAGTTGAGTTACTCATCCTTTTGGTTTATCTAACAGATTCAAGATAACTCGAAGATCCAAAAGAGTGTACTTTAATTTCTATTTTTAATGTTCAGGATTTCAACTTGCTCAACTTCTTGACTCATTTCTTTGTGCGTCCCACTTTGGGGCATGTTTAATTCATCATCTGTTCCTGCTGGTCCCACCAAAGGTTACAGTTGATGCATATGTGTGATTTTATCCACCCAGCAGCTATGACAAACTCCTCCTACACACACAAACATGCACACATTCACACACACGCACACACTTCCCGCTAACATTCGCTGTTGTCATTCATCCCCTGTATAGAACTATGACTTCTGAGAAGCTTGCTAGTGTCAGCTGTTCTTTAGAATGGAAAAAAAGGAGCTTCATCTCCTTAGTTGATGAATGACCACCCATACAGATTGTCTTTGGCCAATTGCATTCAAAGGATTTTATGATTTGTCTCTTCATGTTTGTAAATATATTACATGAAATTTTATGTGATGTGATGTGTGTGTGTGTGCGTGTGTTTGTGCACGCGTGCTTGCTTGTGTATGCGGACGTACATAAATGTATACATTAACTATGTTACTGCTGCTGGTATGTGAATTCATCTGAGTGTCATTGTCAGCTTGGAAATGAGACAATTATTTTCCAGCCTACACAAATTGTGCTGTAGTGGTGTTCTTGTCAGTGCAGTCCATCCAGATTTATGTGCGTGGCATTTTTATGCAGGGAACACAGAGGGGATATTCTTTTTTATCTATCTGTTTCCGGCACTCACTATATATACTATTAGTGAATTTCCAGCTGAAGTAGTTCTTTGACACAGGCTCGAGTGCTCTCATGCTTTCACATGAGCCGGAAAGTGACTTGGATATTTTCATACTCTTGCTTTTTTTCTTTGAGGGACGTGAGTATTTTTCATATTGTCCCTTTGAGTTTGTCTCTAAACCACCAGTTTGTCTCTGCACGGCTACTGATAAACCTTTCGACTCTATATTGTGTGTCAACAACTTGAGAAGTTGAAAAAATTTATTAGAGGATTCCTTGTCAAACACACTCTCGCCGCTCTTTTTAGTCATAACCATCCTAGACAAACCAAGCGGTGAAGGGTTGATGATGTGCTTGTAAGCTGTTCTAAAGCAATTCAAAGCCATTTTTTTTGCTTTGTACATCCCAGGGGCTCTCCTTTGACACCTGTTGTGACCAGTACCCAGAGAGAACAACTGGGGTTTGGATGAATGATACAGACTCTGAAAGAACTGCAGTGCAGAACTGTTGAACTATTTTCTCATCAACTCCTTCACATAGCCGAAATATCATCTTTCTCAGGGCCAGCTCATTGTCCAGATATCACCACAGATCAGTGGCCAGACGTGGTGTTGGCTAAAGATGTGCCCCTTTCATAGACTCCCATAAACTGGACCCCTTTAAATGGTTACATTGGTCAAGAAATTGAGAACGTCATCACAACTGTGCAGTACACCTTGAGTTACCACAATCTCTGAACCTACATCCAGCATTCCACATTTACCTACTTAAGGCAGTTACCACCACGCTTTGAAGTCTGGCCTCGATCTGCCGATGTCTCCAGGATATACAGTTCCCTTACTCCGGCTCCCCTGCACGAACCTCTCAACAGTCATCCGCGAAGTGTCGCCACAGCCCCGGTTACATTCTGCTCCAGATGTTGTTGGCAGACATTGAATGATTTGAAAATATAGTGGATTGTGATTGCCTTGGCAGGGTGAGTCTGTTTGAAATTGGAATGAAGCGGAGAGGGGCAGATGGATCTAGAAAAAGTGAAATGAAGTTTGAGTTCGTAAGTATGTACCTTGAATGAACAACTTAACTAGTGGTCCTGCATCAATAACTGCGACTCCTGCTGAATTGTTGCATCTTAACTATTGTCAGACTCACACAAAAGTGGATTACATTAATGAGTACCTCTCCACCCATTCATTATTCATCCATTTATTCTCTATACCACTTATCCTCCTGTAGAGATTACCGGGGAGGCTGAATCCTATCCCAGCTGTCTTTTGGCAAGAGGCAGGGTTCACCCTGGATTGGTCGCCATTCGATCGCAAGGCCACATAGAGAGACAAACAATCATTCACTCAGTCATTCACATCTGAGCAATTTACAGTCTCCAATGAACCAACGCCACGTTTATTGGACTGTGGGAGGAAACTGGAGGAGACCCACGCAGACATGGGGAGAACATGCAAGCTCCACACAGAATAGACTCGTGTAGGAATCCAACCAGGGACCTTCTTGCTGTGAGATGCAAGTGCTTACCATCTTACCAAGTGCTTACCATCTTACCATCCATGTTGTCTTGAAATTGATACCGTGAAAAATAAAACTTCAAGCTCCAAGATTTTTCTTTTCTTTCGTGAAATACAGATGAAGTTGTGGATGTCTTGGCAACAATGTTGAAACTGAAATTATATACTTGATATGCTGCATGCCAAACTGATAGAGCAAGGTTCCAAATTCACCTGACTCACAAAATCATCAAATTTTGGCAGCAAGACTTTATCGCTGACTTGACGCTTACATCTCCCATCACAAGTACAAAAAACAAATCTTTCTTCTCAACGAAAGCTTCAATTGCTATTTTTGTTCAAATCTTAAAGCAGCTATCTTGTGTTTGAATGTAGGTGTTCCTCAATAGACACAGGCAAGTCCTTGAACCCGTCCCACCTGCAATAATTGGTTGTTTTTGAACAAGCATCCATGAAATGCGAGGAAAAAAGAATGGATCAGAGGAGAGCCAAGAAAATCTTGCAGAATAATGAAGCTTGAAGATTTATACGTTTGCCAGGCAGTGAATTTAAAATACAGAGACCTGAATGTTTCGATGTTAAGCACTTATCATAAAAGTGGGTACTTTACTTACAAACAACAGCAAACAATGTGTGTGTAAAATATCACCCTGGTCTTGAGCATTCGTCCCAGAAAACTTAGATCAGGCATCAGCAAGTGGTCAATAAGTAGTAGGGAATTGATCTGTTCCTGGTGCTGATCCACCTCAGAGCTAACCAACCTAGATTCTGGAAACATCACCAGTTGAGCAGGAAGACTGGCATAGAAACTGTGATGCTATACCTTAATGAGACGCCCAAACTTTTTTCACATTATGTATTTTTCCTCTGTCAATATTGAAAATATCATAATATTTATAAATACACACACACACACACACACACACACACACACACACACACACACACACACACACACACACACATACATATATATATTTTCCCATAATTGTCCTAATATATGTGCATATATACATGCATAAATATACGTATATGAACATACATGTAAATTCACACATATGTGTGTGCAGGTATGTATACATGCACATGATAGACAGATATAATTTCTCATAACTATGGTTTTCATAAGGAGATATGATTGCCATGAAACTCAATCTTTAGATTTTTTTAGCCTTATCATATTTTCTGTTCTATTTCCTTCATCCAGTGTTTACATTTAATATAATAGAAAAGCAGAATTTATATGTCAGGGATGCTTGTAGTCGATGCTTTCTGATATCCCATTTCCAGTGAGAGCACTGCAGTCGAAAGTGGAGGGTCTATTTAAAGTGCAGTCAGATAGTTATATGGCACTGTGGCTATATTTAATAAAAGTCTCCTGAACACTGCACCAATTTCCCTCCCCGGGGCTATCTGGGTTTGACTGGCCATGTCTGCTCCCATTTAATATGAAGTGGCAGACAGAAGATGTGCCGTTCTCTTTACATTTGTCTCCGTTCGGATCTTGGCGAAAATGTTTTAATGGCTGACACAACAATTACATTTCTTTCACTGCTGATTTCCCGCTTAAATGTTTTGGGATTTAAAATAATTGAATATGCTGTAGGTTTTAAAGCAAATTTGTGGGAGGACGACTCACCACATAATCACCTTTGGCTTTTGTTCCCGTCTATTATGTGTCCTGAGGACTCCTCCTTCCTCTTTAAGCAGAATTCATGCCCAAGGCTATGTATTCGTGGCCCAATGCTCTGCCTAGTCCTGTGATACTGCAGGGCAGGGCAGGGCAAGGCAGATGACTCACTTCGAGTTGCCACTGCACACCCAAACATCTCTATATATGGTATACAGTGGATCAGCACAGCATGGGTGTGAAACCAACTGTGCAGCTTTGGTCTACCTATTGACTACTGTGCAGTGTAGTCCGGGGCTTCTCCACAACATGAAATATCAATGAGTGACGTTGGGTGCACAGATGCCACTGTACCTGCTGAGCCCCTTAACAGGAGGAATGTGTGTGTAGGTCTGTGACTGTGTTTGTGTGTGTGTGAAGGGTGAAGGGAAAATACATCTATCATCCAGTACCCCTGCAAAGAGAAGTGGCAGCATGTTTATATTTGCACGGATGTTTGTCTGTGCAGTTGATATGCTTACGTTAATCCCTGCATAAACACTTGTGCACCTCGTTAGAACTTTAATCAGGTTTGAGGGCTACGGTGTTCAAAAGGGAACCAACAAGGGAAAATATGGAGAAGAAGGATAGGTTAAAGATTGTGTAGGGTTCCAGTATTCAGCGTCAATGTTTCATTCTGGAAATCAAGATGATGTTGCATTTGAAGAGAATTGAAAGTTGGAAAATGAAGGTGTGGTAGTTGTCAAATGGGAAGGTATAGAGTGCCTCTGAGAAAGAAAGAGAGAGTGCTGGTTTCCAAGAAATTTGTGTTTGTGTGTGTTGCGGGGATTTGGAGGGGGGTCTTGGGTATTGGGGAGCCAAGGTGGGTGGAGTGCAGCAGGATGGGAGGTCAGAGGGGAGCACAGCAGGTAGAGTGTACATCTGTCACCTTCTGCTCCTGCAGGCGAAGAATGCCCAGGAGGAATGGAATGAGGAAAAGAAGCGCTGCTTAACGGGCCTGTGTTTACTCCATTTTTAGCTGAATTATAGACATTCCAAGAAACTTTTCATATGGCTCTAGGATGTTGAAAAGCATGCCTGGGAGTGTTGTATAATCCATTTATTTGGTATCTCATGAATGCATGTTGTCCCTGGATGTTCGCCCTGAAATGTTTGTATATTACAGGGTTTTAAAGAAAAAAGAAAGGGGTAAGAAAAAAGGGACGTTCAGAGATGAGGTAACACTAAGATAAGAGAATGTCAGCAGGCACCACATGGTTTTCTCAACAGAGGTTGACATTGTCCCCGGAACTTATGAATAACATCGCAATGTGTCAGCTGGTTCCCAAGTGTGTATACTGTATGTGTGTTTGTGTGTGTGTGTGTGTCACTGTGTGTGTGGGTGCAAGCGTGTGATGAAGCAGAAGAACTCATGGGCTTAGCCAATGTCTGTCGTGCAGGGCCATGTCTTTGTTAAGTCCACTGGGATTGTGAGCAAAACAGAAATGACCCAGAAAGACAGGACACACAGCTGTAAAGACGTCGGAGTATCTAGGCAGCAAATCAGTTCAAATCATTCGCCTAACAGCTTGACTCTTTGTCCAAGTTATTTAAATATTCACTACACCAAGGGGAGCAGAACAGAGTCATCTTAATATCTTGAGTGACATGTACTTTCTTTATAAAAAATCTAAAATAAAACATTAATATTAGATTTTACATAAGAACATAAATTTGTTTTATAGTCGATTTTTTTTTGAATATTGGGATTATATTTCAATACTAATACAAAGGTAGCAAGTATATTTAAATAACATTTCAAAATTCAAAAATCAAAACATTAATGGTGGATTTTGCAAAGAAGAGTCTGTATCCTGGGCAGTGCGGTGGCGCAATGGTTAGAGCAAAGGACCCTGGTACGATTCTGATAAGGGGACCTTTCTGGGTGGAGTTTGCATGATCTTCCAATGTGAACCCGGTTTTCTCTGGATTTTTTGGTTTCCTCCCGCAGTCCAAAAACATGCAGTGGGTTAATTGGAAAAAATTGGAAAAATTGCCCCGAATGAGTAGGTGAATGGTTATTTGTCTGTATATGTGGCCCTGTGATTGACTGGTGACCAGTCCAGGGTGTATCCTGCCTCTTGCCCGATGACAGCTGGGATAGGCTCCAGCATTACACGCAACCCTGAGTGCAGGATAAGTTTAATTAAAAATATATTCATTTCATCATTAGATATTTTGAATATTAGTATTTTATTTTAGTACCAATACAAAGGAACAATGAAATAATCATTTTCAGCATCAATATCTTTTGGAAATTAATAACATGGCACACATATTAAGTGCAATTCTCAAAACTATTCTGTTTCAAAGTCTTAGACACAATAAGTTTACTTAATTAAAAACTTCAAATGGCCAATATTGTTTGTGACAAAGTACCGCAGAAGGGGAATGCAACACTGTTTGCATTGTTGATTGATTTTGTCCAGCATAAGGTGTAAATCAAGTGTGAAAGATGCATATGTAGAAAAGTAAACATAATCTGTGACACAACATTAGGTACAAGAGGTGTTTAAGTTAAGGAGAGGTTCGGATGAATAAAGCGGTTTTGTTGTTAAGTCACTTAAAAGGTTGAATGATGAGGCGAGGCTTCAGCGCACAGCACCTCATTAGGGTAATGACTGAGGTTCTTAAAATGACATCTAAAAGAAGAATATTAAAACCAATGTATTTTAAATTATCTTTTCTTAGTCTTTTTCTCTCTCCATTTCCAGTATCATTTTCTGCTGTCGCACCTATGAACTTTAGAGAGACATGATCTGGGGAAACGCACGATTATTTTAAGTCTCAGCGGAATATGAGCAAATCAATATGCTGATTGGTTTACAAATGGAAAATGTCATCTCATATCACTACACAAACACACATACACAAAAACATATATGCATATAAACATACATATACAGTGTTTGTTTGCTTAGACAGTATACATGTATGTCTGTAGTTAATGATATGCATGTTTTAATCAATTGCGTCAGAGACACACATTTACCAGCGCCATTTAGAACCCCACCCTCACACTGACATGCCTATCGATTTCCGTATGGGATATGCAAGTCAGCACTAATTTATACCACCATTTTAACTCAGTTTTTGCAACGCCGTCTTTGCCATGCAATTCCGCCCGCCAAAATGCTTAAGTTTCCGATATCCCCTGACACATGTCTCCGAGGGAAAAAAAACGGAAATCAATATGATGGCCAATCAGTAGTTTGTGTGCGCGTGTGGTTGTGTGTGTGTGCGTGCATCTGTGTCTGTGTCTGTGTGTGTAGATACTTGAAAATTCCTTACAGTGCAAATGGGAGCTATTGAAAGATCCCCCACACACTTTAACTGATACTCTGCAAGAATAGCCTTTGCCATATTAATAGCAAAAATGCATCGACGATGACAAAACATAAAAGTGTTTTGTGTGTACGTTTGTGAGTACATGTCAGGTGCACGTGATAAAGCACCCAGGGGCCTAACTGCACATCTCATTGACTGAGTTGTGGGTCAAGATTGGTGTAAACACATTCATTTCTCATTCAATTAAATGATCCTTGGTGCCCCTTCCATTGTACGGATAGTTTCTAGGGTCGTCGTATTTAAGAATAGAATAGAGTGGAACAGAATAGAATAGTTGCTGTTTCAAGGATAAAATGTTAATATTCTGCAATGATGTCCTCCAACTGTGTCTGTTTGGGTGAGCACTCTTCTGTAGCATCTTTTCATTTCACTTGGTTGGTGAGCATCAATGTTCTGGGTCAAGCGCAGACAATTTTTAAATGAAGCATGTGCACATCAGTATTGGTCATACAGTGTAAGTGTCTATTACAAATTAATTGGCCCAAAATTTCTTGAGGGTAACTCTTAATGCTTTTCTATCTTAAACGGCTCCAACATGTAATTAAAAAAATCACCAACAGCCATATTAAAAAGTTGTATCTGTGTAATTAATTTAAGCAAGCCATCCAGTTGGCTGGGCATGGAAACAGACTCGAGCAAGTCTGGTGCTCCGGACACACATGCTGAATGTATGGATTGGCCACAGTAAAGGGATATCATACAAACTGTTTACTACATGTAATACTATGCAATAAAAATAAACCTATTTCTGCAATATGCCATACAAAAAAATTTATAAAAAAGCTTAATATTATCGTTCTGTTCCATATGCTGGAATATTCAGCCTGAACTAAGAATGCACTTCTCCAGCAGGGAACAGGGATAATGTACACACGTTTATTTTTCACCAATTACTTTGCAAATCACACGATGAGATGCCGTAGCTAGTGTATTTAGCTCCCGCTGACTTTTTCTGTCATTTATCATTGTTCTCTACTATCCAGAACTCATTTGACCCAATGCGTCTATAGCCCTGTGCATAAATAATCAGACTTGTGATTACCTCCCTGCTTTTAACCACCGAAGTCACAAACAATACCTGGAACGGTTGTTAATTGTTTTTGAAAATAAAATTTGTAACTTTTACCGAACAAAGAGGAGCCTCCATATAAAGGCTTTTACTGAACCCCCCCCAGCCCTGTGCAATCTGCATTTTTATAGTGAAGTAGATTGAATAAATGTGGACAGCAAAGAAAAGCAAAGAACACAAATACAGACATTTAGTTTTATGTGATTCTGATAACATTTATTAGTCCGAGAGCCCCTAGCAGCGAGATCGAAATTTGCTTCCTTCCTCCCCTGCAGTAACATAAACGCTCGTGCGTGTGCGTGCATGTAACTGCACATGGATCATCATGGCCTCTGTCCAGTAATATGAGAGGAGGAGGAAGTGGAACAAGGAGTTGGAAAGGTAAGCAGAGGATAAAGAGGGAGCACTGGGAGGGTAAACCATATCCAAAAAGGTAAGGAGAAAAGTGGATAAAGATAAAGAGTCATGCACAAAGCGCTTGTGGGCTTTGTGCAGGATAAGAAAGAAACGGCAGATAACAAAGGGCACACCGGTGTTTAAAGTTAACAACTTTGGCTGCAGTGAAATCAGTTTAACTAATCAGAAATTATACAGTGACATTCTGTCAGTCAAATAGCAACTGAAATTTTGGTCTGTGCATTAAAGACTTTTAAAGTACATGTGCTACACTATCATCATACTTTTTAAACAAGTTATAATTACATGAGCAACAGCAAAATGGTTTGATTTAATGAAATCAAAGCAGCACTTCAACTATTGTTCAAAGAGTCATCAGCATTAGTAGTAACATTTAATTTGTAAATTCAGAAGACAAACAGTTCAGTAGGCAAGTTAAGAATGTCCCTTTGTTTAACAATTTACTACCCTCTGTTCTTTTTATCGTTCATATTATTTGAAGGGATAGAAGCTTCTTGTTCACTTCCATTCCATTCAACCCAACTCCTGTCATGCGCCAGATAATTCAGGACAGTCACACATTTCATTTTTTATTTTATCAAAAGTTCTTGATAAATGATATTAGATGAGATTCAGTTGAAATTAATACCCGGCTTCCTATTCGAGTAAAGGATAGGAAACACAGTTGGTGGCTATAGTAACCATATGTATTTAGAGTTATCTTAATTGCATCTTCAGACTTGTTAATTTGCATTTGCATAGCTTTTGGTAGGGCAACATAAAAGATCTCAAAAAGGACCTTTTGCGCTAACAGGGACTACATTAACCTCGATGGGGCAAGCTGATAGTCAGTTGACAATCTGCGAATAAAACTAGACAAAATGACCGATATTATCATTATACCGAATAACTATACCGAATAATTCAGACGGCGGTGAAGTGAAGACCAGATTGGGTCAGGACATTTCAAAAAGACAAATGTAAGAACGTTTGGGTGGTCAGTGCTTCCGATTAGCACTGGCACGGAAGAGAAGTGATCAATCTGGCCGCGGGGAGTGGAGATCATTGGAGCAACAGAGATCTAAGGAGAGAAGCTGCTCCAAATACCCCATTGGAGACTGAAAACTTGTGTTTTAAATTCCACAGATACCCCTGACATTAGAAGAATTGCCATGCCATGAAATAAAGCGATATTTGGTCACACATTTTGATCATGACAAACAAACAAACGTATATAAATTAATCCACAATTTCACACTTTGGTTATGCCATATCGCTATAAGCACAAATCATTCCAATGATAAGGTGTATATGGTGGTCAAATGAAATTAGATAGGGGTGGCTGCTGAGAGAGCTGAGGCAGACAGATGAAGACAGAGTGGTGGGCAGGATGTGCATGTGATGGATGAGACTACAGGGGAGAGTTAGACTCCTGATGTGGTGTGCCTCTGATTTATATTTAAGGGAGTGTTCTGTCACTCTCGGGAGGGGGGAGGGAGCAAGGAGGGGTGAGCGAGATGGCTGTAGCGAACTTATCTGTCGATCAGATGGACAGTTCTTCAGTGGGCAGGTTGACACGTGTTATCGCTATGCTGTCTGCACGTGTTTGCAGGGCGAAACTTTTATGCGTATTGACAATACTCGGTAAACGCGGTAGAAATTAGAATTTTAGTGTGTTTTGTAAGCGAGTGTCCATGCAACTGTTTAACCTGCACATGAAACATTAAGAAATATCTGTTATTTATTCATTTATGTATTCAATTTTTTTCATAATTGCTGTACTGTGAACGTACGTGTGTGTGTATGTAAGAGTGTGTGTGTGTGTGTGTGTGTGTGTGTGTGTGTGTGTGTGGGTGGGTTTATGTTGGCGGAGGCAGCCAGGTGCTGGTGGGTAAAAATAACTGGATAAAAAAGAACTGACTCCAGTCTTGAACTTTCCAAAGATACACATAATTGTACAATGCAAATACGAAAAACACATACAAACACACACATACACACACACACCAAAACTCCCTTATGGTAAAAACGACAAAGTGTAAAACCCTTTAAGCAATTAATGTACTTGAGCAATATCTCCATACACAATCACGAGTCTTAAGATTGCACCCGTGTCCAAAGAGGATAAAACGCTTTAATCTTTGTATTTGCCGCATAATTCAAATACTCATGTTTGGCTAAAGGGCAGGAAAATCACAAATCTCTGTGACAAATTGCAAAGCTTTCAGGTAAATAAAATTTAAGTAATTCCGTCGGGCACAAACTGACTCATTGATTATAAAATGTTTGTTGTTTTTTTTTTTTTAAACTAATTTTTCATCCTTTAATCAGACTGATGAAATAACACAATTATGTGTGGGAATTAAATGCACACCTTTCAACAAAAAGGCAAAGATAACAAAATGCTCTTTTCACAAAATAATAAGTCAAAATAAAATAAAATAACAATTGGTATGCAGCCGCTGCCACCGCAGACGGTTGTTATTAGTAGAGATAAGGTTCAATAGTTTGGTTGGAATCAATTAGGAGGTGACTTGTTCACATTATGTTGCTTTTATGAACCATTTTACGACCCATAACATTGTCATGGGCTGTATTTCACTAAAAAACATTCACTATACGGTTGCCTGACACACACACACACACACACACACACACACACACACACACACACACACATAAACACAAGGCATGCATGTGCATACACACGCGCAAAAGGGTATAGGCAAGACAGAGGCACGTCGCGATCTAAAAGGGGAGTTGCCTCAGGCGTACCTTCACATGCATGCCACCATCAGATAGGATACAGGCATGTTGTTTACAAAATAACAGTACATACTAACAAATGCACAAGAGACACGGACCCATGTGCAGTGCTCATCCACATATGGGTGTGTTTTTATTCATTCATTTATTTATTTATTTATTTGGCATGACTGGCTGTATGTCTCCCGTTGCAAGTGTTTTCCCTGTAAGGCCAATGCAGGTCAATTAATAATGCAGCACTTGCAGAGGTAAAGCAGGCTTGTGTCTGGTGAGGGAGCAGAGGGAAAACAAGACAAAGAGACGGAGCGAGACAAAGAGAATGGGGAGATTGTCAAGTTTTGTGTGAGGATACCATGTAACAGTAGTGTAGTGGGAAACGAGAGATTTTTGTAATTTAGTTTTTCTTTTATTTAAATCATGTTAAGCCTTTTCCAAATTTGGATAAACTATGCAGCCAATTAAATAGTTTAATTTTCTTCCCCAGTTTACTTAGAGTTCCATCTTGGTGGTATCATAGCAACTAAAAAAAATAAATCACCATAGTGTCTGGTGAGTGGGATGTATGGCTGCTGAGAGTTCAAACCTTTCACCACTTAACCTTTTTCCTTCTCACCTAGTTTGTCAACATGAAATTTTTACATCGATGTTATTGACCATTCTGTCATTCATATATATATTATTCCTCATACATGTTCTCTTATTGTAACATAAACAAAATTATCAATTGGAGCACTATGTTATCCTTCAAGAAGAAAATGGTAAGAAAATGCCATACTATAACAGTGATCAACCCAGCAGTGTGATGAATATTGCCACTTATTACTAAGTGATGAAAATGCACTTTTAGGTGATTTTTTTTCACCAATTTTCCTCAAATAGTTACAGCTCAATGGGGAACATGGAATTGAATAAGAGGGTTTTTTTGGTCTTTATCTTGTAACATCAGCTCAAATTTAGATACTGCAAAATGATTGCGTGGACAGTGGCAATTCAAAGATTTCAATGTTCAGCGAGTTACATGACTAATGAGGTCTTCAGCTATTAACTTGATAACTGATATTATTGACATATTTTTACTTACACTGGTAAACGCTACAGAATAGGGCAATGAGAACTGTTTCGTGTACTGTTTTGTTTTTAGTGAATGCAAATACTTCCCTATACAGAATTAAAATCACAATTTTAATAAAGTTAGTTTCATATAACACAATTAACAGGCTATTTTGCAGTTATATAGAAGCATTATGGTGATTCAGATAATTGGGTTGGACGGAGGAGGCCAGTTTCTGCGGGGACCCCTGAAGGGAAAACCCAAAAGGAGAACAAGATGGAAGCATTATGGTATTTTTTGACATTCTAAAATTGGAGGAGAAAAAATCTAAACATCAGGCACTGTGACAAAACCCCAAAATGTTTTACTCTAGTTTTCCATGCTAAAAATGTAGTTCTAGACTTTTTCATAGACTGGAAGGTTTTTTGACTGCGTCACGATCAAAGCCATCATTTTTTAATAAGACTAAGACCCGTTTCATAATTATGAAGTGCTTCATTATTGGGCTCACCCATGATTAATTGTAAACATATACACAAAATACCCAAAATACCCTTTGTCAGATAATCATTATAGAGAGATTAAGAATTGTTTAAAAGGGGACATGAGGGAGTGTGTTAAATGAACACCCAAGCCAATATCAGCCCTGGAGGTTATAATGACTGATAAGATGATTTTAGACAGAAAATAGTGAGGAAAAAAAAAAGCACTGTTGTTGATTTTTTTAATTGATTTTTTTATTTTATATTTTAAATTTAGACATATTCATAGATCCCTGTCACCGTGCATTTTGTGATTTATTTGGGTTGAGGCAGAAAAAACTGAAAGGGCTTTGGCATAGAGAGAATTGATTGCTGAAGGGGTCAGTAAGGACAAAGATGGGAGGAAAGAGTTTTTATTGCCTGTTTATGGGTAAGCAGGCAGAATGGGGAGATGCGATAGAGTGAAAAGGGGGAAGAGCAGGTAGTGGCCGGTGTAGAACGGAAGGAAGGAGCCATGAAGGTAGAAAATATCTTTTGGGAGATAAGAATGAAGCAGAGGAGGGATGCATCAGCACATGACTGGATCACTGGAGACACAGTGTAACTTGCAGCCAGTGGAGAAATGTTGTGTACACCCCAAACAGGAAGTGGTAGTCAAAGCCTGACTGTGTGTGTGTATGTGTCTATATTTGTGTGTGTGTTTGTGTGTGTGTGTGTGTGTGTGTGTGTGTGTGTGTGTGTGTGTGTATACATGGAGGCAATACTTGAAAAATACGGGGAGAAGTTGTGGGTACTGAGGTGCAAAAGGGATGTGATGAGGATGGATTTGAGTGTGCACATGCATAACAATGGTAAGTGGTGCGGAATGAAAAAATTTAAGAGTTGTGCTTCTTACTGTAGACAATAGAGTCAAGGGTGGGTGAGCAAGGTCCTGTGGGGTGACACTCGAGAAGCGAGTGAATAGGAGGGGTGAGAGTGTGTTGCCTGAATTAGGGTGTAGGGAATTGTGAAGGTTGGACCCACACCAGAAAAACAAAAAATCCCCCAAATTGTGAAAAAGGATAATAAAGGGACAGGGAAAAAAAAAAGACAAGGATGATAATAACAAAGAAAATGGGTGCTGGACAAGGTGGAGTACGCGAGAGGGGTTTGGCATAACAGAAGACAAGGAGGTAGGGAAGAGAGCTAAAAAAAAGATAAAGAGCAAGGAGCCGCAGCAGAGTTTCTCTCACACAAAGGGACCCCATGTAGCCTCAGCCACAATGCCAGAACCACTGCAGCTGGTCTTGGAGAGTGTGTATGTGCATGTGTATGTCTGTGTATGTGAAGATTTGCAACTGAGAAGAATTGTTTGTATGCAAGTCTTTGTTTGTTCATTTGAACATTATTTGATCATCTGCTGCGGCGATCCCATCCTTTCCACACTGACCACGTATGACACTTTTTTCTTCTTTTTTATTGCCTTTACATCCCACAGCAGTGTTGTGAAGAACTGGTTTAAATAAAAAATGAGAGGTCTTAAGAGACCTGAATGAGACAGGGGAAAAATACAGGTGGACAGGAGGAAGAAGACTGAGAGGGAAAAAATGGAAAATAGCCAGAGAGGGAGAAAGAGAATAATTGACAGGGAGAGACAAAAGATACTGACAAAGTTAAGACAGTGGAGGGAAAGAGAAAAATACACATCCACGTCGTACTGGGCAGTAGAGTGTGAGTGAGGAAAGTCATGACAGAGACAAAGAGTGAGAAAGGGTGGGGGCAGTAGAAAGAGAGAGAGAGAGAGATGGAGGGAGGGAGATGGGGACACGGAGATGTAAGGTGAAAGAAGTAGATTGAGTAGCAGTGAGGGAACAGGATGGATTAATGAAATAAATGCAGTCAAGGGCTCTGGAGGAAAAAAAAGAAATGGAGGCGGAGGAGAGAAGAGGCAGAGAGATAGAAAAAGGAAGCTGGGGGGGCAGAGGCAGAGATTAATACGTTTGTAGATCTGCTCCTGTGTTGTTACCTCAAGAGTAATGCTTTTTTTCCCCTACAATCCTTTATTCCATCCTCCTAGTTTCCCTTTTAAAAACCTTTTTGAAATCCGCGCACACACACACACGCACGCACACACACACACACACACACACACACACACATACACGCACACGCATACATGAACACATAGACAGACACACACACACAATAAATATCTGCGGTGATTCATGTAAGCTGTCTACATTCCAAGGAGCATTTGCCAGCTCACTAATAGGAGAAATGCTTTAATACTGCGCCACTGTGGGTTTCAAAGCCACTTACTGTAGTTCACATGTCGTCGAATGTATTCAAGGGCCCGGGTTCTCAATCCGCTGCCATAAATAACCCACAATACAGGGCAGGTTGAAGTATCCAGAGGGGATATTTGTGGAAGTGCATGTGCGTGCTCATTAACAGGTGAACAAGTGTGTGCTTGCATGCACGTCACTGCATGGTCATGCAAGCAAAATGCTAAGTAGTCCCTTCTGCTATTGCTTCTGGAAAGGAACTTTGATCTTGGCACTTATGATTAATTACTCCGGCAGGGTTTCCGTCAGTGACACTGACAGTAACCCCATTGGTTATCTGGCTCAATAGCCGCCGTGTAAAAACATCAGCATGTGCAAAACAAAAAATAGGTAATACTAGATAACACTTGGCATTGGTATTAAAAAAAAAAAAAAAAAAAAACTAGAAATAATGCAAGTTCTTTTTTCATTTATCCGAAAGAAAAAAAGATGCACAAAAAGTCGAGAAAAATCTTCATGAAATTATGCTAATGGTTATGTAAAACATTAATGGCTTATAGTTCTTGGGAGTGCAAATTCTGCATTTCCACTGCTCGGCTTCAGTCTTTGGGGGCTCACCTGCAGTAGTTCTATGTTCCTGCAGCTGAAACTGAGTTCTGGCGTCATTAATATTTAACTCTGGAATGCTAATGATCTCCCTGAATCATATCATCATGGCAAGACCCCCAATTAACCTCTCCATACCTTTATCGTTTTCTCACACACCTCACCTCATCCTCTTCTAACATATGGGCTCTTCCTCTTTCCCTCTAATACTGTATACTCCGTCTGACTTTCTCTCTGACAACCCAGCTTTCACTTCACTGTCGCACTCCCTCATTCTCAATCTCATTCTCAGTCTCTCTCTGGGATGCTTTACCTTTGCCGACTTAACCTTCTTTCATCTCTAGACAATATTACCATTCTTCTGTTTGTATTTTGCGTGTGTGTGTGTGTGTGTGTGTGTGTGTGTGTGTGCGTCCATAAGTGCTCGTGCCTGTGCTATAAAAACCTGAAAGACAGGCCCTTTCAGAGTTCATCCGGACTCTTGAGAGATTCGCAGCCCTGTCCTCCATTTGTCCTTGGTACATTTTTAATAAGCCTAATCGCAAATTGCTGATTGAACTTCGTCACCTGCCTGTCACTTTTCACTTTCCTCTCTGTCTCTGCAGTATTTCTATGTGAGACGCTTGAGAAATAGAGAAATAGCAGGATGGAAAAAAAAAAATCAGAAGAACCTTTGGAACCCTTTGCATTATACTGGCTACAGCATCCATAACACACAATGTAATGATATACTCAGGGCCAGCTGATAGACACTAAAATGGATTTCAGGCATTTGTGTAAGGGAGAGAACTACTGCATGAACAAAGGTTGATTAACCTGATAATCTATCTGAATCTGTATCATGCTGTTGATATTTGCACTTTACACTGTCCTACCTTGTAAATTCACTCCCCCCCTTCACTATTGCCCTTCACTGAATTACTTCAGAATTCGATGTTTTGACCTTGGTATTGGAGTCACTGTGTAAACCACTTGTGTAATAGGCTGATTTCATACTTCTGTTGGAAAAAGGTGTTAGCTAAGGCGTGAACAAATACGCTATTCTGCTTTTATTAGGCAGAAACGCAATTCACAGTGACGTAGACTGAATCTCCAAACTGCACGATCAATAGACTGACCTTTTATTTAAGAATTTATGTCAACAGCCAACAAGTTGGTACCCATGGAAATAAAATATGGTAATTTGGGAATATTTGCACAACGTATGCAAGAACCCCAAATTTCTCTCCTCTTCACATGTATTTGTGAAAAAGAAAACAGAAATCTCCCTTTATCAGAAAATAAATACATTTTAAAGTGCAATTAATGCCAACCAGGATTCCATTTGTGAGAAATTATCACTGTTAATCAGGGAACTTCTAATTCTTGTGAAAGGATATTACTTTATATTGTTCGCATTAGCTGTGAGAACAGGTCCACATTTAGTCATTCATTTAGATTCAGGAAACTACATAAAATAATAAGTATAGCCGATCCACCTGAGATACATTGTTATTATATTTGTAAAAATAGCCGATGGTTGTAGATTTAAAGTTTAAAAACAAACAAACAAATAGAATCAACCATTTCTCCTTTAAACCTCCTTCAGCCCCTGTACCAATATCAGTAAAATCAATTCATTGTTTCTAAAAAAAAATAAAAAACGGTAATAGTTTTGGATTTATTATATTACGCAACCCAAAGATTAAACTTTTTTTTATGAATCTTACAAGCACACCGTCATAGTCTTTTTTTGGCTTTACTGCCCAAAATACTAATAAAACAAAATCATTGGGATATGACTAAGGGAACTTTTTCCACCTCAACTGATTAGAAATGCTGTTGTTCTTACCTGAAAGATGATCCAATCCATCCATTCATCCATCTATCTATCTATCTATCTATCTATCTATCTATCTATCTATCTATCTATCTATCTATCTATCTATCTATCTATCTATCTATCTATCTATCTATCTATCTATACACATATGTGCATACATATATATATATATATATATATATATATATATATATATATATATACATGTGTGTATACATACACACACACACTTATATATATATATATCTGTGTGTACATGCACACCCATACACACACATATACCGATATATTTATATGTATATACCCACATACTCATATATACATTTACCAATATATATACATATACCTATCCATCCATCGACTGCCGCTTATCCTGCAGTCAGGGTCAGGTGGAATGCTGGAGCCTATCCCAGCTGTCATCGGGCAAGACGCGGGATACACCCCGGAATGGTCGCTAGTCAATCGCAGGGCCACATATCCGGACAAACAACCATTCACTCACTCATTTGGGGCAATTTTCCCAATTTTTCCAATTAACCTGGTGCATGTCTTTGGACTGTGGGAGGAAACCAGAGGACCTGGAGGAAACCCACGCAGACCCAGAGAGAACATGCAAACTCCACACATTAAGGTCCCCTTGTTGGAATCAAACCAGGGTTCTTTGTGCTGTGAGGCCAAAGCGCTAACCATACATATCTTTATTGTGGTGCTTGGCGAGGAAATGATGGTGAAGCCGTGGTCGAGATCAAACTTAATTTAACAACTGACTGTGAACTTGGGGGGAGCTATAGTATCCCCGGCTTAAACCACACCCCCAGCTCCGAGTCCCGTAGGGTGCGTGGCTATGCTCCTTAGTGTCCGCCACAATATGAATGAATATATATATATACCGTATATACCATCTACAGATGGTTCTCTGTAGCCCCTTTACCTTTGGATTTTAAAGCCTACAAATATCTATCTGATAAGAGGGTGAGTGATAAAACGGGCTCTGAAAATGTCACAGTCCTTTAAATATGCAAAGATGTAGATGTAATGAATATGGTCATTAATACAGGGAGGAACTTGGAAAGTGCTGGGATCAACTGAGGATCCCTGGTAGAACAACACACCAGAACTGATATCGACTCACTCTCCCCATTTTTGAAAGAAGTACATATTAACACTTGACGGTGAACAATATTGTTTGGAAAATGAGGGAAAACAAATGTGTAATACATGTTTATAACATGTAGCAATTACCTTTTTAACTTGTGTTACCTGTTCTGACATTTTTTGTTTCCCTTTTCCAAAAAAAACACTGCTCAAAATACAAGCTATCTACCCAACACTTCTGACCTACAAATCATGGGTAGCTCTATTTGCACAACATGAAAATGTCCTTTTAAGAGTCTATGTATATGAAGTGTGTTCCTGTAACCACCTGCATACAAGCAAATTGTATTATTTAACCTCTGCATTGTACCCTCACCATTAAAAATTAATCACAATTTGAGAATGCACTTGTAGCTCAAGATCAAGACTTTTCCAATAAATTTTGTAGGTCCCAAAATCTTCACCTCAAGTGCATTAAGTCAGAACGTCTATAAAAATGTCAGAGAACCAAATAACAGATCAAGGAGTAAACACATTAATGTCTACAATGCCTAAAAAATAACCATTAAACCCATTAAAATCACATTAAACGGAGAACTGCAGATGCGTAAAATAACATATTTCACTTAAGAACCACAAAATACAGATGTATTCCTTCATTTACTTTGCTTTGGGCATAAAATGATGACATTAAAAAAAAAAAAAAAAAAACTTATTTACTTTGTACAATTTTTTATGTGCCAATATGTATGTCTAGCTGCATCCAAGGCAGTTGCAGTATGTTACTGAAGCTATTCTAATTGATTTATAATGTTTTCTTCGTGTCTGAACTCATGGATCATCAATGTGGCTAGTCCTGCTCCCATAGGTTTTAGGCGTCTGTTGAGGAATCTGCCAACGGATGTTGTAATTTGCTGAGTGAGTTACGGAAGGTGTTCAGGGAAAGGCTCTCTGATTGGTTGACTAAAGTGGCGACAAAGGTTTGACATAAAACAAGCGACTGAAATGTCAAGAAAAACAAGTCTTTATCTTCTGAATTTAAATTCTGTTTCTTTGGTTGTAATTTAATCCCCTTCAGACAGAAACATATATCTAAACTGTTACAATACCATTGTGCTTGTCAACAAATGGATTTTGTGCTCAAAATGCGCAAGCACAAAAATGTACAATCCTAGGTCTTAAAAGTTTGTCACTGCAATTCAGACATTTCAACATTTTGTTTAATATGTAGTATTTTTGTATCATCAAAATAAGTTTGGTTATCATTTGCTTTTATTTAACATTGACATAGGGTTTTCTTACTGGTTACAGGTCAATAAAAGCTATACTTCCAAATGGAATTCCCCCATTTGGTTTTACATTTAAGAGGCTGCATCTAAGTCACTTTTTGAAATATGTTGCTCAGTTGTGATAAGATCAGCTAACTGTGGAAGGCATAGCATGTGATTCCGATCATTGTGGTGCTCCAGAGTCATTTTTTTATCTATCAGTAAATTAAATTCAAGAGTAGATGCATTCGCTTAAGTAAAGTAGGTACAGTCTCTTTATAATCTTATGTCAGACTTGCCGATGCATTGCAGTATACACTTTCTCTTTTTTTTGCATCTCCTTCCTTCATTTTTCTTCATGCTTCTCCTTTGTAACAGTCATTGTGATGAATAGAGTCATCTTAAGTGTCTCCTCTCTTTGTGCATCTCTAGAGAATTTCAATCCGCCTCCGCCCCCCCACCAAATTTCCTCACTTTCTGTATACTCATCGTTCCATTCCTCAACTCTATGTCTATCTCTCCCTGCCATTTTTATGCTTCTCTGTGTCTCTCTCCATCTCTTGCTCAATGCCTTTATCTGTCTGATGTACACTACTCAAGCACAAATCAAAGCTCAGCCATTCCCCCGGACCCTTTTCTCCCACCACCCTCTGGTAGTAAATAGGTAATTTTCCAAACAGAAAGTGAATGAGTATAAATGGTAAGTCGGCTTTGAGTTGTACTGCGAATCGAATGAAATCACAGCAGTTTGTGAGGATGTGTTTCATGTGTGCACAAACAAATACCCACACAGAGGTACACACATAGCCACACATGGATGAACAAGTACACATTCGCATCTACACCACTGCGGTTATTGGCCAAGGTCATGACCTCCAGTCACACTGCATCATAACAGCAGAGAAAAAAATCAAGGCAGAATTTTAATCAACCCGCGGGATGAGATGCAGTTGGCCATCAATGAAATGGTGTAACTGTCATTGATGCATGACAACTTAGGAATGCATCACACCCGACGAGGTATGATATCAATTTGGAGTCACTCTGATGGTATGGCATTTTGAGTGGGTGACATCGAAGCAAAAGGCACAGCTATCGTGGAAAAAACACATTTCGTATATACATAGTTGACAAATATTTCCATGCTACATCACGCATTCACAAGAGGCTTTGTATTTGAGATGGTCTGAAAAAAATAAGATGATGCTGCAAAGACATCTGACATGTTTAGAAAATAACTAACACTCTCCCTGAATTCTCAGAGAATAGACAGCCAAATCCTCAGCCCCTCTCATAAAAGTGTTTCACATCCTTGACTAGTTATTGCTTAATGGTGGGGAGAACTTTCGTATAAAATGTATCTGCAGTATAGCATTTTGAGGGGGAGCAGTCTTTGATTTGCCAATCAAGATGCTGACTTCTGAACGACCGCCACTGTATGGCAGAGACAGAGAGTCAGAGGGCTGTCAATGTTCAAAGTCAAGGGTCTTTTCAGTTTAACAGTCACAGTATGTCATTGCTTCCAAATTTTAAGAGATGGCACATCAGTTGACTGTAGCTTTTGATCCGCACACACACACACACAGACACACACACACATACACTAGAATGCGAGACTTTTGGGGCTGAATTTGTTGGCAGATGACACTGTTTAGCACTGTCTCATCTGCTCTCCCCTTTGCCAGCACAGCTATGGGACACAGCCAGGTGCAGGGAGAGACAGATTGATAGAGAGACTAAATGGAGAAAAACGGTGCCCAATGGCAATGCAAAACTAAAGGAAGGTGATTGGGGAACAAAAAGAATAGGAAAATGTGTGTGTGTGCATGTGTGTGTGTGTGTGTGTGTGTGTGTGTGTGTGTGTGTGTATGCGTGTGTGTGTGTGTGTGTGTGTGTGTGTGTGTGTGTGTGTGTGTGTGTGTGTGTGTACGCGCACATGTGTGTGTTCGTGTATGTGTGTGTGTATGAAGAGGGTGCAGGTGTATGCACAGCACACAACACAAATGAAAGTTGAAAAAAACAAATCAAAAGAAAAAAAGATGGGATATTTGAAAAATAAAGAAAGAAAGAATAGCTGAATCAGTCTAATAGGTTATATCAAGTGTGTCAGCCTCCATGACACATTTTCTCAGTTGCCAAGTGTTGATCACTGCCACTCTAACTGTTCAAACAGTGAGGTGTCATCGCTGTTTTGAAGAGATCAGATAAATAATAAAAACACTTACAGAGAGAAAAAGATACAGATCAAAACACATCTAGCTGAGAGGAAGAGGATGAAATCAATATTTCAGATTGATGTGAATAATCTTCACTCCTTCCACCAAACACCAGATACACATCAATATGTTTTTTGGGCAAATGTGGACAATCAGTAATTTTTTTTTTTTTTTCTTAACTAAATCATAAGCATCGTCCCCAGCCCTGTCGTACCTCAGAAAATGCATTTCGACCAGACTCAGTATGTAATGCCCAGGGCCTTTAGCATCCCCAGAGACTTCTCATCCACATCCAGTGCCATGTCAAAAAAGCACTTCCATACTGCCTTGCTGTGACCCTAATGAGGTACATGAGCTATGCTGCGTTGTCTTTAAGCTCTGCCCTCCTCCACAGAGAGTATGTCACTTGGGTTGAAGAGTTCCTCAAAGTATTTCATTCACAATTTGATGGTGTCTCTTGGGATTTCAACAGTTATCCTTCCTCTCTGCCAATAAACCTAGTTCTCTGTCCTGAATCCCATGACACTTTCCAAGAAACTGTTTTAAATTACCCAAAAGACCTTCATTACAGCCTTGTCCAAATCATCCAATACCTAAGTTTTGCCCTCAGAGTTCTCCCAAACTGATGTCAATCTAAGTGTCCATTACTCGTTTGTAGTTTTAGGAGATCCCTGGGTCACCCTGGCCTAAAAAGCCTTCTTTTCTTTATCATGGTCTACTTTTCTGCTTGATATGTTTTTCATCACAAGAGGCACAGACAATTTTTTAGACAAGAGATTTGAGAAATCATTTACGCACCTGAGGCCTTGAACATGAAAACGGGATAAATAGCATTCAAATGTTTCAATTTACCACAGCATTGGACAGGGTTCTCTTTCCAATATTTTCACTTCATCGTCACAGTCTGTGTTGTTCGGCAAAACCTGTCCAGCACACTTTCCTGCTGCCTGGTTGAACTCACATCCAGGTGAGAAGTTAACAACACTGTTCCTTTTTTAACCTGGGTTTGCGCCCCCAAATCACCTCAGTTCAACACTCCTCATTATCATCCTCATGAACATTGAAGCCCCCAAACAAGATCGGAAGAGCACACG
>CAAKHD010013563.1:158065-191659 GCA_901007705.1 Fistularia tabacaria | reverse complement strand
ACGACGCTCTTCCGATCTCTGCCTGGTTGAACTCACATCCAGGTGAGAAGTTAACAACACTGTTCCTTTTTTAACCTGGGTTTGCGCCCCCAAATCACCTCAGTTCAACACTCCTCATTATCATCCTCATGAACATTGAAGCCCCCAAACAGCACTATGAAATCACTCCGACAGCACAACTTTCAAGTCACCACCCAAACACTCAGTGTTTGGCTCAAGAGTCAACACTGCAAATGAATGGTGAGTCCATCCAAATCTTCCCTGCAACTTTCCTGTTTCCAAAGGACAAAGTTGTTTTAACAGTGGTCAGCACTCTGAGGTTCCCTAATCTGCCTGATGAGCCCACAGTGCAGAGCCTGACTAAACCCTATGGACCGAGACCTGACTATCAGCTTCTTGCTGCCAAGCTCTCCTTGCAGGCCCATCATACCAAGAATTAATCGTCACCCTTTTTCCAAGTGAAGTGCCCTATGTGCAACTTTACCACTTATAAGGCAAGAGAGTACTGTACAGTTCATTCATTTTGTACATTCCTACAATAGCCGTAACATTACATTAGCTATGCCTGCCAAATTTTGGAGGTATGAGCACATGATTTGAAATTTGCTAGATGGTTAAGTCTGTTATTTCAACTGTATAATGATACAAAGAATAACTATGAGATTCAGTTTTCAAATGTGACATCTGGCTTCCACTAAAAATGCAAACAAACAAACAATGAAAAATGTAACATGTACATTGAGGTACTAAATTTGCCATAGATAGTTATGCAAGAGTGAATGGTTGTAGCCCTCTGTCTGACCGGATGAACATTTCAGCATCTACTCTGCCTCTTAATGTTGGCTGGGACTGCCTACAGCTCCCTACGTGCCCGTGAACACGATAAGTGGTACTGATAATAATGGATGGAAAATTCATCATCTATGTATCAAGAATGTCTCCAAGCTAAGGTCATTTGGAGAGAGAGTTTGGAACAAAATAGACATCAAGTCATTTACCTTTACGTTGACCCAATAAAAATAAATGACTTTGAATAGGTACTTGTAAGGCTAATGAGTGTATTTTGGTGAAAAAAATAAGTCTGTTTGTTCACTTGGGCTTAGGCTCAGGCAGGAGTTATTGACCCCTCTGGTTGAGTTGTAGGGTGCGGATGGATCTGCAGGTATGTGTGTGTTGATCTGTCTTGGGATGGATCTCAGCAATAAGATGTACGAAGGTGAAAGGTTGGGTCGAAGCCCCCCTCCCTGTGTTCAGTGAAGGTCAATCTAAATTGACAAAGATGGCTTCTTTTTCTCCTCTCACAGACCATCTGTCCTCTCTGGCCAGCATGAGGACATTGCTGTCATTAAAGGAGCGACCCTTGTCAGTGGACCGCAGAGTCCTGTCCTGAAGAAGTGGCTCTCCAATGTTTGGCCATCCGTTTATGTAGAGGTTGTTTTGTCACACTGATGTATAGGTCATCACACTCCTCGTTGCACTTAACAGCATACACCACATTCTCGACCTTGTGTCTGGGTGTAATGCGTTGTGGGGTTTGAAATATACCTGGATTTGATGTTTGTCGACAAGCCTTCAGAGCTTTTCCGAAAAACCAGCAATGTATGGTTTGGTGTCAAATTGGAGGGACCTTCACTGAACGGAGGCTGGGGACCTTCGACATTAACTTTAATCCATTTACCACTCGGTACTTGGATCCATCCCATGACAGATCAACACACACATACCTGCAAATCCAGCTGCACCCTACAACTCACCCAGAGAGATCAACAACCAACACCAGGCCCTGGGGGCTCCTGCCCAAGTCCAGAAACGGATTTCTTTGTTTCCTACCAATTTAAACATTAGCCAACAATTTCCTATTCGAGTTCCAACTCAGGTAAATTTCCCAATTTCCTACCTTTGTTTACCAAATGACTCACATTAGTCGACACACACACATTAGATTAACAACTCAATTTCTGTCCAACAACACACTCGTTCACTCAACGAACCCCCATTCGGCCCAGAGCAGTGCTCAACCCCAACCCCAGCAGTTATATACCGGGAACGTCCCAAAGTCTTTTAAAACTGAGGAAACATTCCAGAGGAGAAGTGTAATGTCTATTAGAAAAAAAAAAACAAAGTCCAATTGCGTCCATAAGATTTGACAAAAAGAAACATTGACCTGGATGACCAAGAACATGAACATTTGTAGCAAGTATGAATGATACTGACTCCTTTTTCTTTTTCTAATCCACAATAAAAGCAGATTATGTTGAATTTGAAAACAAGCTCTACTCAATAGTGGCTTGTTGTGGCACCCTAGATTTTCTAAAAGTTTGTCGAAGCCAATTGTATTATATGGTATGTTAACTAAAAGTGAACTGGACATGTTTTCAGCAAAGGCGAAGCAAAGATGTAGGAATAGAAAGAAGGCGTAATTTACTGAGTACTTTACACTGGCCAAATTGTCAGTGTGCATTAATCTTTTAAGACCATAGAGATTTTCCCATTGTTGTTGGTACAATAGCTAACTGTCATTAGAGTTTACTACAGATCTTTTCGCACTTTCCAAAGGGAAATAACCCACTCCCATAATCTAAGAATGCCAATTGTGTGGGATGGAATTGTGTAAGTAGTGAATCAGGCAAGCACTACAATAAATAAGAACAAGAAAATGTTGGACCCTAGATCATGCTTTAGACAATTACGTTTTAATAAAGATGCAAGAGACAAGCATTAATTTGTTTGGTTTGTTTTTTTCTCATTTCACCATTTGCCAGCATGGGAATGTTGTAAAAACAACCTTTTAGGATAATATTGATTGATTACCCTTCATGTTATATAAAGAAAGCTCATCAAATTCAGCTTTTAATCCATGAAAACTACCCTGTTTGATTCACACACAGGGGATCTATGATTACTTACAATATATGTTAAATAGCAGAAGTTGCTCTTACAATCAAGAATCCCTCTGTCAGAAAATGACTTCAATAGTCTTGAACAGAGGGATTAGGTTGTCCAATTATTTTATAGTGATATAATTCCAGTGCATTGACAAAATGCTGCATTGCTTCATTCCCAATTGAATGAAAAGTAGAATAGCTAATGATAAAAGGTACTTTTCCCACTCCATTCTAACACTGCATAATTACCTTAATCTACGGCACCATTTTTTTTCCGAGCAGAACTTGCCTATACTCACTTGTCTAAGGAAACAATATCTTCTTTACTTTACAACTTCTGCCAATGACTTAAAACAGAAAGAAAAACTGTCAAAAAACTGAAATAATCTTTAAATTAATAGGTGATAGTGCTGTTTGGTCATTCACATCATCCAAGGAAAAAAATGATTGGATCCCTCTTCAGTTTTGGATAGATTTTACATTCTTTGCTAACACCGTTGTTTTTCCATTACTGATCTGACTTAAACAGAAGAACTGTTTATGTCAGTCGGACTCTGTAAAACCTCTCCCGCACTCTTGCCCTCTGTCTTTCTACCCTTACTGGTCAAGACAAAAGGCCGCCCACATTGAGATGGGATCCGTCCTGGGCGTCTGCCTGATAAAAAGGCAGTTTTTCCTTGCCATTGTTGCCAAGCGCTTGCTCACAGGGGATTGATGGGTGTCTGTAAATCATTTTAAAGAGTGCTGTCAAGCTGCCCTACATGTAATTGCCATGAGAAATCTGTGTTGTGATTTGGCACTTTCTAAATAAATCTGACTCGAATTGATGGTCCTGAGGACAAATTCTAAATTGACTTTCGCCTTGTCCTTATATTTTTGTGACAATTTTTGAATATAAACCGTTTAACATGTGGAAATAAGATTTTGGTCATTTGGTCAACATTTACAAAATGTCGTCTGAGTTGAAACCACCTTTTTCTTTGTTGATTAAAACGTCCAAATGATGAAAATAAATGATAACTGAGCTCCTTGAAATTAAAACATACTTGAGGTCTATCATTGGCCTCCAAAGCCTGTTTGTTTTGTTTTCTTTTTTTTTTTTGGGGGGGGGGTTGCTACTGTTAAGCCTCAAATATCCGCATTTCAAGGCCAGTGAAGGACACCCCAGTGAATGGGCTTAATAAATGACATCCTCGAAATGGCGACACTGTATCCTCGTACATCATCAGACCATTGTGGCACTAAATCCTTGCACGTCGTCATACTCTGGTGTAAACTCACTTGAGTTCATCTGCACACTAGCACAGACCCTCGAGGCTGACATTTTAAACTGTCATGAAGAATGCCATCAAACTGTGCATTATTGTGGGGCACGCCAGTGAGTGGCTGTGTTTTTCTACGTTTGAGCGAGGGTGAGCTTGTGAATGTGGTTTGATTTCATATTTATATATTATGTATACATTCTGAATATATAGATTCATGTATAATGTGTGTGTATGTGAAGTGCTCATTTTTATTGTTCAGGGCCATTCAAAACCGAATTTGAACAGAAACAAGCAAAAGCTGCATCTGTCATTGCTTGGATGTTTTTGTTTTTTTTCACATATCGTCCATCAAGATCAACAAACACAACACACATACAAACACACACACGATTCATCCCGCCGCTTGCCCCCCCACCACAGGGACCTACATACTTATGCATCTCCTCCCCTCCAAACACACTTATCGAATTAAATAAAGTCAGCATTTTTCAGCTAGACGGGTGCGGGGAAATAAAACACCATGTCATTTAGAGCTGATGGGATGGAGCCTCTATAAATAGTCATTTCCTGTTTGGCTTTAATTAAGTGACGCTGCTGTCAGCTGTCACGAAACACAATTATCAGGCAGACCCATTTAGCAAACTAACCCTTTTGCTGTTTCACTATCAGTATATCCCCCTGTCAGTCCGTCTGTCTGCTCCGCGCTGTCTGCTTTCATGCCCATCTCCTCTCTCCCCATTATCCCCATTTCACTGCGTCTGTGTGTATCTGTCTACTTATGAGGGTCAGCCTGGCTGAGACTGTTTACCTCGTTTTATTTCTCTTTATATTCTCCTCTCTAGCAAGCCTTTCGCTGGCTCTGGTTTACTTTGCCCAATGCCCTCTCTACCCACCCCCCCCCACCCACCCACCCCGGATTCCCTTCTAATCTGCTGCAAGTTTTCCTCTTTGACAGCTCGTTTCATCCCTCTGTCTCTGTACAGGATCTGCTTTGTGCTCGGGTTTTTAAAGATGTTTTTTTTTTTTTTTTTTCCCCAGGTTCGTATGTACCAGAGTTTTAGGAACTCTGTACGTGTGCGTGCATGCACGCAAGGCTGCATTTGATCACCAGACTTTGTTTCCCTATGAGTGTGTGTGTTTACTGAAAAGGTCCGGTGCACTTCCAATCGGAACCACTCTCTCTGTCCCCATCTCGAAGCTCTGAGGCATGCTGTGCTCCCACTACGTTAAGTTCGGGGGAAAGAAAGAGTGAGAGTGAGGATGGAGGGAAAAGCAAAATATGGAGAAAGAGGGATGAGGTTACATGAGAGTGGAGGGTAAAGGAAGAGGACCGGGAGAGAGAGAGACAGAGAGAGAGAGAGAGGCCCGGAGATTGAGATGGCAAGAGAGTAAGACAGAAGGAAGCAGGGAGAAGGACATTGCAAGGACAGTGCAGAGGAAAGTGAGGGGAGTAGGAGGAGGGAAATGCACTCAGGGACACACAACAAGGAGAAACACACATTTTTATATACATATATGACTACACAAAACCTTCCATACAGCTACATTTTGTGCCAAGTCTCTGATGATATTGACAGACAATCAGTCTTCATCAGAGACAATCCCCTATCACCCATATTCTCATTTCCACAGACACACTTGACGACAATCCAAGAGACAGGCTTCATACATGCTCACACAAACATACTGACACAGAGGGACAAGTTCATAAATTCATATTAAGTGACTGTTTTGTGTTGTTTTTTCCACAGTTTTGTTTTGATGCGGCACATGGAAACACATACGCAGCAATTCAGGCGAGGTGGAGCCCAAAGTGTACCACAGTTTGCCACAACTGGAGCGTCAATGGATTTACCACTCTGGAAGTATGCAAGAAAGCACTTTTGCTCAAAGAGGGAAGGACATCAGATACAGAAGCACACTTACTTGCCTCACTGGCCCACCCGCTTACACATACACGCACGTGTATGTGTACGTGCACAAAAATACACGCAGACACACTAGGGAAATGCATGTGTGTGAAAATGTACATCTTTCAACTTAATTTGGTGTTCATCCACATGTACAGGCAGATGCACGCACGCGCACATATACACAGGCGTCAGAATCACACATGAAGACATAAGCACTCACACGCACACACACACACACACACACACACACACACACACACACACACACACACACACACACAGCAAGATGAGAAAGTCCAATTATCAGCTGGCATTCCTCTCTCAGGGTAATTTAATGCATTGGGTGAGAGCTTCTCATTTATGTTTGGTAATTACACTCTCTCTGCTTTACACTCCCTTTAATAAGCTCTAACTTCACTGCATAAACCGTAAGATTACTTACACACATACACACACAAAAACGCACACAAACATAGACACCCATGTTCGCACACACCTGCAGATGAATGTAAAGGCTCGTGGCTGGTCCATACATTTATGATAAATATACTTCTGAAGCAGGAACAATTCATTCTGAGATTTTCAAGTAAGCCTTCCCTGCTTCCCCGGCCACTATCGCCTGCAACTGAAGATGCTCCATCATTTTCTTTGATATTATCATGTATTAAATTATTGCAGTTGTTTTCTCTTTTCCAGGTTTTTCTACGCAGTCCATTTCTTCCTGAGAAATTTTTGTCTAGGCCTATTATTTCCATTATGGAAATACATGTAATCACTATTTGCTAAGTACATTTACGAACCTTTGCCTTTCAAATGTGTGTGGTCTTGTGTAAAGTTGAAAATCTCCCACATTCAGAGGGCCCAAGCAGGCATAAAAAGTTCTGCATTCTTTTTTTCTGTCATTGCTTGATTATTCACCTTGGGAAGCCACAACTCTGCATCTGAAAGATTTTATTATAGCCAAGTCCTCTGCATCACTTGCTGTTTCTGGGACACACTGCATAATGATTCCACAATGGTCTTTTCTGATCTGGTAAACAGACTCCTATAAAGACATATAAAATCTAATTTGATTGTAAAACATTAATGAAAAAAAATCACATTGCATAAATTCATTTAACGAGTGAAGCCGTTGTTGGACTGTTGCGACACTGAACTCTGTCAGATTGATTTCATTGTCAAATCTTGCTGTAGTGACTTAATATCAAAAACTTCCCACAGTCTGTTGGAACCGAAAACGCGGGATGTGAGCTGAAATGGCTTCAAGAAAACTGAACAAGTCCAGTTGGCATGACAAGATTAAACAAAGAAAGACCGTAACCTCGATGACTGAGAACTTTAGCAGACACTCCTCACTGTGATGCTTGGAGATACTCACCAATTCCCTGAAGAACCGGCACGATGGCGAAAATGGAAAAGGAAAACTTGAGATGTTCAGAGAGAAAACTCAAAGCAGAGTAATTTTTAGTATTTAGAAAATAGACGAAAGGGAACATGTGAAAGATGGAGCAGAGAATGAAATTCATTATCGTTGCTCCAAACTATTTCTAGGTGATCCAGGAAAATAAAATCAGGATGCCCAATTTAAATCAGCATGCACTCGAAAGCAATCTAGTTTTATGTTTTGTTTTGTTCTTAAATCTCATTGTACTTTAGATTGGAAGATACATTTTATTGTTGTCAGTAAAAACATAAATCCACAAATCCACAACACTCTTTCTGATGTTGTTTGACTTTTAACGATGCATCGGCTTTCCAAAAAGATAAAGCACCTTCAGTCATTCTTGTTCCTACAGATCACAAATGATAAACCATGTGGAACAATTCAGAGAACGGTGCATTAGAGGTGGATAATGTTAAATAATGGTTTCTATTGCTTATCTTTGATTGTGACGCATTGTGTTTTCTTCATTGAGCACCACTGCAGTTGCAGCTTCCATATTTAAGAAGCTAATATTACTTGTGCTTCTCCCAGATACGTGGTCTTTGTATGCACCATAATCATCCTTTTTCATAACAGACTCCATTACTGCTCACAAATTCATTGTTTTGCCTATAATCTACCCCCACCCCTTTCTGTAGGTTGTTAACTGGATGCACCACAGCCCTCAGAATTATCCAACAAGCTGCTGAATTTGTGGTTGGTCGAAACAAGGAGCTGAAATGCATTTAGTGGATAGATTTGGGTGTACGCTTGCAATGGTTGTGATAAAAGATCAGTCATTGTGAAAAGAGGAAGAATGGAACCGGGAAGAGAGGCGCACAAGGGTAAAAGCTGATTGAAAAAAAAAGAAAATCAAGAGCCGGAGTGTTCTTGAAGGTCATCATCAAGACAACAAGGAAATGAGTTTAACTACCCAAAGAAAGACAACAATGACTGTATTTTGTACCACAGAAAAATCATTGACAGTGAGAACTATCGTGTTTGTTTTCTTAAAAAATCTACTTATACACTGTCTATACCAGTTATCCTGCTCTCAGGGTCGGGGGTGGGGTGGGGGTGGTGGAGCCTATCTCAGTTGTAATTGGGCGAGATACCTTGGAGCATAGGGCCTCATATAGAGACATTCAGCCATTCACTCTGACATACAGAGACAAACAACCATTCACTCACTGATTCACATGTCACATACTGACATTCCGCCATTCACTCTCTCATCCTCACATCTGGTTCTCCAATGACCAATCGCACCTCCAATGTCAGAATCAAACCAGAGACCTTCTTGCTGTGAGGCAGAAACACGACTGCACCACCGCAAAAACATTAAAACAGAGAAAATCCAATCAATGTGTATTTAGGATTCAGTATGTTTAGAAAATAACACTGGCAATATAAACTGCAGGGGTCTGGCTCAATATCTCCCCTATTAACTCCTTTGAAGAGAGAACAAGAGGAGCAAGAAAGAAGGGATGCTTTGTTCTCGCGTCAGCCCGCTTATATCCACAGAAGGACAGCTGTGAGTCTGGGTGATGGAGAGAATGGATAGAAATAACTGGAAGTAAAGCGTGGAGAGGCCGAGGGATGGAAAAAAAACTGTTTATGTCATTCAATGTTTGTTTCACTCCCTTTCAGATCAAAAATAATAGGTGTCATGTTCAGAGTTACTGGCTGTTTCTAAGTTACACAATTATACTGCTTGTAATGACTCTTTAACGACCCAAGTTTATTTCATAATAACTTCCTGGTTGCTGTGGCCCCAATTTTCACACAACATGGCTTGTTTTTAATTGTTTTACAGCCGGGGGGACATTATGCTGCGCGCAGCAATGAAGATGATCATTTAGGACAGTTTGCAAATTTAAACTTATTAATAAATCAGAAATTCTTAAGAGCAAAGTTAAATCAAAAGCAGGGTATCTTCGGAAATGAACTGACCTTGTTTGTGAGGAATAATAAAATATACAGTATTATATTATTTCAACAAAAAAAGGGGCGAGAACATTCTTAAAACCTACTTCGCATAAACAAAAGAACCTTTCACCAAAACGGAAGTTTTAGGGCACCGTTTTTCGAGTAAATGAATTTATGAAACTGTCGCTGCATTTGAACGAATCCAAAGCTAGGGTTTCATCTGCACACACACTCTGACAATCATTGAAGAGATCCATTGTCATGAGTGCCGCTCATGATTTAAGTAAAAAATGTTCGATATTTTTGACAGTTAGCACAGTGTCTAAAAAATAAAACAAAAACAGTATTAAACAACATTCTGATAACTCACCAGTACCCAAGATTCAGAAATCTTCACTTTAATTTCATGGAGAAGCATAGGATGGAGCAAGGACATGAATGGTAATGCTCATGAATCGACTGGGCAAAATGAAAGGAAGCCAGTGGTCTAAAGGAAGGGGATAATGTTCCAGTTGAGGATTAAAATGAAGGCCTTCACTGCCCAAGTCAACCCACATGATGTTCTCTGACTGAATGATTCAGTAATTCTCTGTATTTTTGCACTTCCATCAAGGCTAACTCCGTGTATATAAACGTAAAGTTGGCAGGTTGGCAGCAGAAGACCTGAACACTTTTGCACACAGAGCAGGGGATTTTTCTGAATTTCTGATTTCTCTAGTTAGATATTTGGGCTTTTTTTTTTTACTATTATTTCGGTCTGCTGGCATCTCTAGTAAGTGTTTTTATAACAGGGGGCCATTTTTACTTCTTCTCCTGTCGCACGATAAACATCAACATAAATTCTGCCTATATTGCCCCCATAGACTGCACTGCTGTCCCCTCAGTCAGTGATAACACGGCCTCAGCATAAGGGAGCTAGACGGTTTGACCCAGTCTGGTATTCAATTTTGAGAAAAACAGCCCATCTACCCAAAGCCTACATAATTTAATGTTTGCAGCAAACGCATCAAAAGATGTCAGACCGTTCTTAAACGGACTTGGGTAACGCCCAACCCAAGCCCCAAACCCCCAGCTACATCGTTCTCAATACAGGGGCAAGAGCGGCTGATTGACCTGCTCTTACACCAGCAGGGACTATGGATTAAAAAGGCTATTGCAACTGCTTTCTTATGTGAGGACGGTTCTCTTTTGACATAAATATTATAAAAAGATTAAAATCTATTAAAAGTAGGTGAACCGTCTTAATTACCATGAATTATTATTGTGATCGCTGGTTTAAAAAAAAAAGAAAAGAAAAAAAAAAAAAACGCCTGCAGACAAACTCACAGCACTTTCTACCCACGACTCCCTCTCCCCTTTTTCCGCTAATCAGAGAATTTGCCCTGAGGGTCAGTGACTGATGTGCTTTCAGTGTACTTTCCACCGGACAAAAACATATCTTTTATGTAAGACCCAGTTTTATTCACTACCTTTTCAAGCGCTAGCATTTTCAGTTCATGACTTTTTATTGTTTTTTTACACTTTTTACACCAATACGGTTCAATTATAATCAAAGTTGTTATCCTTCTTCACATTCATACATTTCCATTCAACTTCACTTTGCTAAAATGGAAAACATTGCGTAGCATTTTATTTCTACCAATTTGTTGGAGGAGCTTTTTATTTCCTGCACTTAATGTTAGAGCTGATGCCCAAATTGCTTGAAACCTGTAAATTGGTTTGAACAGTGGGAATTTCTGACTGATAACCGCAACACTTTTATGACAGTTTACACTATTCATTCTGCTGTATATGACTAAACACTCGCCTCTGCGCAGGAGAAAATGTGCGATGATATTATGCGCTGCGGGGTAGAGATGCTGTGGAGGGGGCTATGGATGCAGTAAAAGATTGGGAAAATAATATCCTAAAAGAGTCATCAGATGCAAAAGAGATGTCGTAGATGGATCAAGAAGGCTTGTGCATTTTAAAAGAGTCACATTTGTGATTAATTTTAAAGTGCCCGTCAGATATCAATAATATCAGCCAATTAATGTAAGACCCTTTTGGTTAACATCTAAATTAACTAGGTCATTTTACATTGCAGGGTGAGGCGGCTAATGCTCTTTATCTTGTGTAAAAAGAAATATAAAGAGAGTTTAATTTGAAAAAAAAATTGCAGAGTTTTGTTCAGTGAACGAATCAGTGCAGGTCCGACCTGCCTGATTTGGCAAGTTCTGACATGGGTGCACAGGGCAGTTTGATTTATGGCCCCAAAACATCCTTCTCAACATGGCTCTGTCTTAACTTTGGACGTTTTACTTAATTTTGCTGAGTGTCGTTATTTTTCAGTCGCACCAGGATGTGCTTGCCTTCGTTTTGTGCACAATTTAGAGACTTTGAACAGGTGAAACAGTAACTATCATGAATCTTTGATGGGCTTTTTTGCATGTATTCATCTTTATTATTATCATTTTTTTTTAATCTATTTTATTATTACCATTTTAACTGAATTGTTCATTCTGTGTGCCAACATCTGAAAGAGGAAAAAAAATGGAATATGAAAACAGAAAAACAGAAAATTGGGATGACATCGGTACTGAGGGTTATAATTTGTTGGATCAGCTATAGGACAGTTAGGTATTATGAGTCCAATGGATGTCCTATGTTCGTCAGTCACTGAAAAAGTCATTCATTCATTCATTCATTCATTATCTATACATCTTGTCTTGCACTCAGGGTTGCACCGGTGCTTGAGCCTATCCAAGCTGTCATTGGACAAGAGGGAGGGTTCACCCTTGACTGGTCACCTATCAATCACGGGGCAACATTAAGAGCCATACATCCATTCACTCTCCAATCCTCACGTCATAAAGAGACAAACTACCATTCACACATCTGGGTGAATTTGGGTCTCCAACCAAGCTTCTACATTTTTGGGATTCTGGGAAGAACCTACACAGACACAGGGAGAAAATGCAAATGCCTTATTGCTTCGAGGCAGAAGCAATAACCACTTTGCCACTGTGTCGCCCAGTTACAAATGGCAATGACAGTAAAATTAAACGAAAAAAAACAAAAACAAAACTTCAACCCAATAGTTTCTGAAGCTGTTTTTTCATATATCTGTTGCAGTGGTGTACTGTCTGTTGATTGTTTTAGCTTGACAGCTATTGTTTGTCCAAAACATGTCTTTTTTTGTTCTTCCCCTACCAACTGTACCTCCTACATACTGATCACACTCCGGTAGCACAATACTAAATGCAGAAGGCTTAATAGGGATGATGGTATTTACTGGATATTTAGCATACCTATCCCATACCTTCTGTGAGTTGACTAACAACGGAGAATACAAATGTCCGCACTGTGGAGTGACAGTTGCTTTACTCTTTCTTTTTCTAAAGACATTTAGTTGGGTTCAGACTCGTCTGATTTTTTCCCACATGTCTTAGTCCACATTTCATTGACAATCTTCCACTTCTTGACGTGAAAATTCTGACAGTCTTTCCCACAAACACAATTGGAGAAACACAAAACAGAATTTAGGGAAAAATGATCTCTTTTCCCCCCTTTTTTCTTAATCAATCTATTTATTTGTGAATTCATGTATTTATTTTTAGCATTGAATAAATGTTCAGCTATTGCGAACAGGATCCAGCTTAAAAAAAACATTGTAAAAAAATTGGTCTTAGATAGCAATTCTCCTCATATTTTACATCCATAACTAATAGTAACAACAACAACAGCACCACTACTACTACAACTACCACTAATAATAATTTGATTACTGAACATTAACTTTCTATTCAATTTTCATTGGACTACCCCGCCAGCAGAAGTCATCTTTTTCTCATTTCATCCCGTTACTTGAAGATTTTGACAGTCCAGGCAAAGGTAGTTAACGTTTATTTCCTAAATTGGAAAGGCTTTACCATACAAAGTTCATTTAGAGTGTATTCCACTGCAGGGAACCCAGGTGCTCGATTGTACTTCCTGCAGGGCTGTAATTACAAACACAGAGGCAATTATGTCCATACAGGGTGGTGCGTTTAAGCGTGAAACGTTGGGTGGAGTTATAGGGTGAATGAGTCAGTGAGTGAGTGACTGACTGATTGACTGACTGACTGACTGACAACAAAATGTGGGTGTGTTGCAACAGAAGAAATGGAGAGCGGCGGGTTTCTTCTCACCGAAAACGGAACTCTGCGGCACAAGATATTGTGCTGAGTTCACAACTTGAGTATTTTTGCAAACTGTGGTTCTGTAAACAAGGAATGTTTACTCTCCCCTGTTGAGTTTTATTTGGTGAGCGCGGTTGGAAACAAGGAAAGAATTGATTGAGAATCAGTTATGTTACAAAAATATTTCCACATAAAAATCAAAGAAGAAGGGGATACTGCAGGCACTTGATTGTCTAAGCTAATTTTTAAAATATGAAACTAATTTCAACGATTAAATGAGCAATCGATTTAATTAAAAAATGTGCTGATACAATCTTTAAATTGCAATAACTACTACGAAACAAAGTGTTGTGCTGTGACTGAACACTGGGCCAAAAGATAACACGGTGTCGCGGAATCGTTGTTTGTTATCCCAAATGAGCAGCTATTTTTTTGTCCCTACGGTCGTCGACAGTTTGTGTCCCCCACCAACAGCAGTGAGCTAGCGATACATGCACAGGACAAAGAGAAACAGCATGAAAAAGAAGGGGGAGGAGGAGAGGTCAATTCTTTAGAGATGAGACATGTGGTGTTGTGCCAGGACGGTTTAGTGCATAAATCCTCTGCCTGCGGATACACACATGAAACTCTGCTGGCCAAACACCTTGGGCCTTTTTTTAGTATCAGTCACACGTACCACATAACAGGTAAGGATGCTGCTTACTCAAATAATGCCTCAGACATTATAATGTTCGCCATTGAGGATCTACTCAGTGTGCATGCATTATACATAACATGGTGTTCCTAGTTAGCAGTTTTATGCTGCTGTAGGAACAGTGTTACACAAGATATGCTTAAGCCTAAGCGTGACACAACAAATATGCGAATTTCCCACAGCAGCTAGGTTCTCTGAGTCTTATCTAAATCCTCTTGAGTACTCCAGAACATTCTAAAAATGACCAAAAATGACTAGAAAATATTCAAAGGGCAATAGCATGATGACATTTCAGCAGAACACACATTGAAGTTTAGGATTACATTTCTTCTCTGTCTCACTCTTTCGAGAGTATTTCAACAGACTAGAGGGGAATGTATGATTTCCTGCAGGGTAAAAAAAAAAGTTTGAGATGCTACGCACTGCATCAGTTCTCGTAAATTTGACCTGTTTTCAGATGGATAGAGATGTGTGTGTGTGTGGGTGTGTGTGTGTGTGTGTGTGTGTGTGTGTATGTAGGTGTGTGTAGGTGTGTGAGGGGTGTGCTCAAAAATCTGTCTTTAGCATTTTGGAAGATCGAAGAATGAGTTTTTGCTTTGAGGTGTGTCTCCAAGGGTGAATGTTAATATGGATAGGCACACATAAGAGAAGATAATTCCTTCTACACCAGGAAAAGTCCTATGAAATCAAATTCACCAGAGGCATAGACTCCTGGGCTCAATTTCAACTCAATAACTCCAAAGGGAATATGTAAATATATGTGCCACACAGAAGATAACAATGCGGCACTTGCAGAAAACATCTGCATTCAGCTTTATATTGCTTTTTTTCTCACATAGAAAACCTTTTAGCGTGTGATCAAAACAGTCTACAAATACTGTGGCAATGAGAAGTTTTACATCACACTAAAGTATTCTTCTTAGAACTCCAACCATTTCAAAAGCCATTTTATACCAATTTGTCCTGCCTTCTGCAGTACTTTCTGCATCACCCCGTGCTGTAGACGTGGAGTACGTCAGCAACGAAACGACCTTCACATCGGCATCATGCTGTTTTGGTGACTCTAGTGCTATGCATTAGATTTGCATTGAATCAACCCTGGGTCACCGGCCTGCAGGCGATGCATAAAATCTGTACATAAAAAATATATTGCTATTTACTCACCTGTTAATTTTTAACCCTACTTTATAATAAGGTACATAATGAAAGCCAAAATTGTCATCAGGGTCTTGTGAGAGCTGAAGGATTTCAGTGAGTTCTTGACCAGTAAGGAAAGAAGCAGGTATATATGTACTGTATGTATATCTTAAAAAATATTTTTACGAAATAGAAGAAAATACACAATAATTGTAATCCATGCAGAATGGTTAGGCAATAGTTAGCACCTCTGCCTCACAGCAAGAAAGGTTCCCACTTCATTTCTGATTGGGACCCTTTCTGAATGTAGCTTGCAGACTGTTAAGTGTCTGAGATGTGTGAATGGGAGAATGAATGGTTATATATCTCTATGCCTTTCATTGTTTGACATTATACACCACTATGTGTATCATTCACTGTGGTATGAAATGCCAGTTCTATTGCATGAAACCGTATGATGGATTGTGTTATTTGATTTATGTATCTTAAGTAAATTAAAAGGATTAGGCTCCTCTATGTAGCTTCTCTCTGAAGTTTTGCTGTTTGTTGGAGACTCCCTGTTGTGTGTTATTGCGGGCCACCTTGAATCAGTAATGGATTCTTTGTTGTGACATTTCACTACGATGTAATTCCTTGAAAGCATTGCACCACTTAAAGCAGACCGTCACATCACTGGATTTGAGAGAAGCCTTGGTTTTGCTCCATGTACCTTCACGAGGCCCAGTGGGGAAGAACTAGCCTAGCCTAGTGCTCTTTACGGTGGCCCTTTAGTTTATGTGAATTGCCATCTGGGCAAGGGGTGCTAAAGCTGATTCTGGTCCAAACCCCCAAAATAAATTTGCCATCGAGTATTGACTGCAGTTATCCATTGTTGATTTGTATTTAATTCTTTATTGATTTTTGAATAATTTTGTGTTATTTTTTTGTGTAATTACTTGTTTTAGTAATTTCTCCAAATATCAGATTTTTGTTATTTTTTCCAATATAAGGTAATTTTTTACCAAAGAGTAGGATTTGCTAAATATTATGTTGTTTTGCTTTGTTTTTTATTCTCAAAGACAAAAGCATTTTGTCCTTGCAAAAAGATGCACCAGAGATTTTTAAAGTAATTTTCAACTCTGGTTCTCCTCTGTCTACAGCTGATGCCCTTTTTCTTTCTTATGTTATTATTTTTTTCCACCTTTTGCCCCTAAAACACTTTGAGTTTGCCTAGTAATGATGATGACAACAGACAGTGGCACACCAAAACTGTCCTGGGTCATTGTGAGCAATAAATGCTTCACGTTGTCCTAGGCTCTGAGTTCTAACCCAAGTAAAATGTAATAAAAAATTAAAAAAAAAACTCTTGTACAGTGAGTCATCATTTACTCCAATGATTTGGGGGACCTTGTTTGTGCTTTGGAATCAAAGATCCTACTTAACTGAAACTGTATGCTCTTCAGATTAGAATTAGTTTTCCTAGATTAAACTGTATTTCAACTCCTGGTAATGGTGTGCAATTTTTATTTTTGGTTTTTATTAAAAGTGCAAAAAGTGTCATGCAAAATTCGTTTTAAATCACATTGCATCATGTTTTGCTAATGACATGAAAAGCTTTCCTCAGTCCCCCTTCTGTTAATGGCGCGGGCGTGCAGACAAAACGTGACAGCTTTCACCAGCATGAATATTCATGTGGGTGAAGTCACACTGACGCTACTAACCCAATGCATTGCATAAAACTGTACACAGAAACACGGCACAATGGACAGAAAATACATCCAAGACAATCATCCCAGTGAATACAACTGTACAGCTGCGCGTGTGCATTAACATGGAAATAAATACTCTCATTTCCACACATCTTGATGCTGCGATGTAATAGCTATTTGTGTGTAAATTGTCAATGAATCATTCATTGTTAATTGGCAATTAAGCACTAAGATAACACTCTCAGAGTTTAAGTGATTGATGTAATTAATGCAATGATTGTGTGTGTGTCAGTGTGTTATACGTGCCAGTGAAAAGATACAATATAACCCCCCCATTTATCCGTCTACCATGAATGAGAGCAAAACGCCTTGTCTCCTGTGTCATAGAGATGATATGAAGGAAGAAAAGACAAAAGGGGATATTAATGTTTTACACAAAGATAAAATAGAGGCACGTTCGCAGTACGCACGATGAAATTGTACAAAGTGGGACGAAGTAAAGGGGAGAAATAAAGATTAAGGTTGTTTAAGGACATTGAAAAAGATGGAATGACAAAAGGATATGATAGTGAAGGAATGAAGTAAGGGGAGTGGGAAAAAGAATAAAAGAACACTTAATTAGGCACCAACAACAGCTGAACAAAGCTGTCTCTTTAACTATTCATCTATGCATTTTTGAATTCGAAATGAATAATCTGCAATAATTCTTATAATTACAATGGTTCTTTGATCAATCCATACATTTTAAGCATCAACACCAGGGGGCAATTGGCATAGTCAGAAGTAGAACTGATTGCAGTTTTTACCACCCTGTGTGAGCAAATGAAAAAACAAAACAATATAAATATAAATAAGGACAAAAAAAAACCATCAAAATAATGAAAATTCAAAAAAACTGTAGGTATACTGTATGAATGACAAGTGTCACAGCACGGGGTTTAGTTTGATGAATTTTCCAAGCCAAACAGGCAACTATAATATTAGTGGGTGGATAACGGTGGCTCTTCAATTCTGGTGGGAAAAAAAAATAGTGTCATGAGGAATAAATATTCCGAGGCAAAAACCTTTGCAAACTCGAGCAAATCCCACTAATTGGTGATTTTAATATTAGATAGGCTAGAAAGGGCATCCAAAAAAGACTGATGATAGCCACTCGTGCAACTGAAATAGATCAGTTAATTCTGTATGAAGACTAAAGATGTTGAGAGGGCGGCCTCAAATACAATGGAAAGAAATGGTGATTTCATATAAAATGAGTCTTGAGAATGGATTATTACTATGAACATAACCAACAATGGATTTAACCCTTAAAAGCAACAGCAGCACCTGAAATGAACCAATCGGTCCAGTTGTATCTGTGCCTGGTTAGTCTGAGAACAGAGAACCTGAAGTGAAGTGGCAGCTGCACACAGCCTTGGTGTACAAATGAAAATCAGAGTGCTCTACTGCAGGTGTTGGAGTTCAGAAATGACTTTGTTCACTTTTCAAACAGTTTCCACAGAAATGCAAACCTTGACCCAAAGATCAAGGTTCAGCGTCTACTCGTCACCATGAAGTGGGAACTTGAAATGACACCAGAAAGCCTTTGAGGCCAGAGGTTTCAACCTGCATCTTTCTTTCCTTGAATACCTTGAATACTGAATTGTGATGGAGTCAAAGTCCGTCTTACCTTGAATTGTAGGGGCGTGCAACTCCTGCTGCAACATTTTCTTTCCTACTTGACCCACCTGGTAAACCAAGGATTCAAGACCAGCCCTCAACCAGCTGTCCCTCAAACAGCACTGACAACAAAACGTACCTAACAGCACCAGGGTTTTCGGTTCAAGTCCGACTTAGCAGATGAATCCTCAGTGGTGTTTCCGTCCCACTGTATGGTTTCCAAGAACATGCGGTGGGCTAATTCAAGACTTAAAATTCACCAGAGCATCAAATTTTTATATGTGTTCCTGTGATTGAACTGCAAACCAATCCAGGCTGTACCTAGAAAACTGTGTTTGGTTCCCAGCCTGGAGCACAGGATATGTGGTTCAGGCATGTTGGCCTGCTTATGCTTTAAAAAAATGACACTTGCTTTTAATATTGTCCATACAAGTTAAATGATTGATGATGGTAACACACTGACTGGTTGACATTAGTTAGATTAAATTGTACAATGCAGTTAATTGACTTGTAACTATCATCACAGGGAAGTTGTAAAACCAAAAATACATATCCAGCCAAAGTCCATAAAATGCACATGACAATCAGGAAATTTTATTCGACCTCCTTTCCATAATGGTGGCTCTTCAATTTGGGTAGGAGAAAAGTAGTGTCATGAGAAATAAATATTCAGAGGCAAAAAGCTTTGCAAACTTGAACAAACTCAGTAATTGGTGATTTTAATATTAGATAGGCTAGAAAGGGCATCCAAAAAAGACTGATGATAGCCACTCGTGCAACTGAAATAGATCAGTTAATTCTATATGAAAACTCAAAATGTTGAGAGGGCGGCCTCAAATATAATGAAAAGAAATGATGATTTCATAGAAAATGGGTCTTGAGAATGGATTATTACTCTGAGCATATCCAACAATGGATTTAACCCTTAAACACATTGACTGGTGGACATTAGTTACATTTAATTGTACGATACGGTTAATTGACTTGTAACTAACATCACTGGGAGGTTGTAAAACCAAAAACACATATCCACCCAAAGTCCATAAAATGCACATGACAGTAAGGAAATGTTATTCCACCTCCTTTTCTTGGAGACTGGTGATGTGCCGAGGGAATCAGGAGCTGAGCTGACTGCTTTGATGAAGCATCACTTCAGTGATGATGGCAGTGCTTTACATGGAAAACAACCAGTTAGCATATGTTAATATCACACACGCACACCGAACTACACAAACACTCTCACAGTACAGTATTAACATTATCACTGAGTCCCAATCAAAAACATTTTTAGCATCATGGGTTTTGTTTACCTTACCTCACCATGCCTGCATTAGAATTCTGAAAACTACTGCTTCCGCTGAAAGCAACAGGAAGTATTCATTCATTAGTTCTTTCATCCATTCACTTCTAATACTGCTTATTTTGTAGAGTGCTGGAGCCTATCCCAGCTTGCCATTGGGCATGAGGTGGCATTCACTTCGGACCAGCCTCCAGTCCATCACAGGGCCACATATAGAGACATGTAACAATTCACTCTTTCATTCACACATCTGGGCTATTAAGTGTGTCCAATGAACCTGCTACAAGTTTAATGGACCTTTTGGGAGGAAACCGGAGAACCCGGACAGAACCCACACAGACACGGAAGAAACATGGAAATTCCACACAGAGAGGCCTTCTGTCGAACCAGGAACCTTCTTGCTGTGAGTTTCAAGCGCTAACCACCGTGCCACAGTGCTGCCCCAAGATGCAATTATTGGTGCTCAACATAAAAAAAAATTGGAAATATATAAAGAGAGTAAAGACACGGGTTATTGAAAGGCAAAATAAGACTAGTTTATGAATATGCCATTATCTTTTGTTTTTAGGGTTGTGCTGACTGTCTGAGTTCATGTAAATTTCATCCCATCCATTTAAATAAAGTTGTTGACAAACTTAATCGCAGTGTTACAATCACCGTATTGGACATAATTAAGCTGGTTGCATAACAGCTGCAGTTCTGCTGATGCCTTCAAACGGTAAAAAGCATGTTGGAAACATCGCTCTCGGTTTTAGCTTCAAGCTTAATGGTTTTCATTATGAATGTATATAATTAGGTGTGTTGTTTTTAATTTGCAGCACATTCTGTTTGACAAGGGCCAACAAGTAAGATAAAGTCAAACTAACTGAGGCTTGTTTTTTGGTTGGGTTTTTATTGTCAACATGGTGAAATTCCTGTTGAGGTTTCATTTAGAAAAGGTTCCATAACTGTAACCTTTTTTCACTGCCGAAAAGTTGCAAAACTGTTGTCAATAAGTCGACACTTTATGGAAAGACAGTAAATCAGATGTCTGTCACAAAAACAAAAAAAATTGACTAAAGGCTTGTTGGAAAACTGGTGGGCAGCACTTAATAAATAAAATAATGAGTTGGTGCCAAGCATTCAGTACATGACCCTGCGGTGGTCGACTGAGGACGAAGCACTGCTTCACAACAACTGTCAATCGCCACTTCCCCCAATAAAAAATACGACATACAACTAAGTCTTTGCAACCCCGACACTGTGAGGGTCATAATTTCTACATTAAGGTACTCTGTGTGGTCTCACACAAGGAAATATCTAATAATGCTCGCTGATAATATCCAATAATATAACTTGTACAATTTATGAGCCCATCCACAGCCACTCCCATCTTACTTCGAACTCGATTACCAACCCCATCTCCACAGCCAGTTAGCCATAGGCTAAGATTTGCAAACATATATTGCTTTTTACTTTAACATTCATTTATTCACTATGTATAGCACTTGTCCTAGGTTGCAGGGGGGTTTGAGTCCAGCCCAGCTGTCGTTGGATGAGATGCAGGGTTGACCCTAGACTGGTCACCAGTCAATCACCAGGCCACACATAGAGATATATGACCAATCACGTTCTCATTCCCACGTCTGGGGAATTCAGAGTCTCCGATGAAGCTACTTTTGGACCAATGGAAGAGACCGGAGAACCTGCAGAAAACCCACGCAGTGACTCAACACAGAAAGGCTTCCTGTCCGAATTGGAGCAGGGATCTTCTTGCTGCCAGGTGGAAGCACGAACCAGTGCGCCACTGTGCCGCCCCAGTGCCTCTTACTGTCGTATTGAATATTCACTCTCAATTTTAGTACCATTGTGCTGCAGGTGTGCATTCTTGATTTGCCAAAGAACAGTAAACTCTTCAGGTCCCCATTTTTTAGCAAACTTTGTTCAGCAAAAATTGAAAAAAAAACACTCATTCTTGAAACTAGAAATAATTCAGAACAATTCTTCAAAGCTTCTAAAAGGGAAGATAACATTGGCTGAAACTCGTGTCTTAAGAGTGTCACTGAATATAAATGGACCATTAGAGGAAAATATCTTTGTCCTCTTTTACTTCTTCGGTTATTGTTTAACTAATATTTGGATCTCATGCATACCTGTCTTGATCAGCATGTAAACAGGACGTTAATGTTTTGTATTGCGTATTTTCACAGCTTCATGGCATTGATCGCTTTAATTGCAGGATCTGTGATATGATTTGATAGATTTTTCCATTCTAATCTTTAACAGTGGAAACCAACCTACACAGCACTACTGACACAGGCCGCCACAAATATACGATGAGGTTATCATTTTAATTTATGTCCCATGCATTTTCATATCATGCACCATAAGTTGTTTGTTAGTTCATGCTGCTTTGCAGAAACCTTGCACACAGGATATAACGACAGGATATAACGACAGTTAATTGTCGGTATAGAAATCAAGCAAACATCTTTGTCTGGCAAAAACTTAAAACAACTGAAAAATGTCTTCAATAAACCTTGCCCATTTCAAATTTGAAATGCTTTGATACAGAAAAGCTCTTCAGTGCAGACAGAATTGTATTTGAATTGGATTAGATAATTATTCATGAGGACCTGTTATAAAATCAAATATGCCATTCAGTGATGGTCGAAATGCCATGTGTATCAAATAACACTTTTTTATTATTATGGACTTGCCAGACACTTGTCAGATGGGAGATGTTCACAAACATGTTGGGTTTATGATACTACTAAAATGAAAAAAAAAAAAAAAAAAAAAAACGGCTACTGCCGTTAGTTTGAGACAGGCAGTCTATTTGGATTTATTTGCACCAATTAAAACAGATGCTAATTAAATTCAAAGACAGCTAACCCCACACATCCCATAGGAGAGAGCATTGCTTCTGGATCTAACTGATGAAGCTCTGAAGCATTGACAGGGACAGAAGCCCAAGGGTGGAGCTCAAAATTCTGGGATCATTACAGTCTCTGCAGGCCCTCTGCATCCCCTGTTCTATTACCCTTGTGCATCATTTGAGAGAACCAAAATACCATGGATCTGGCAATTATAGGAGTAGTAACTGGGTTCAAAAAAAAAAAAGATATGGTTTGATCTGCAGATTTTTCTTTAAAAATTTCAATGGCTGTGAGCTGTTTTGTTCTACTTCTTTTATGTCACAGCAAGATCTGCGCCCTTGCCCTTTTTCAGTTCTAGACATCGTGTTTTCTGTTATGGACTTGGTTTTAGATTGAAGCTGTTTTCAGCTCCGGCTTCAGCGGACCGTATCAATACGAATGTTGAATCCTGGACATCTACAGAGGACCCTGCTGGCATCCAAAAGAAGAAAAAAGGAAAAGAAAAGAAATGCTGTAGAAGACAACTCAAGCCATGGAGGTGGTTATGAAAACAATAGGTGATTTCTTAATTTTTTTCGTGAGTTGAGTCATTAACATTCAAACGATTCTTTTGCATAAATCACTAAGGGAAAAGGACAGACAAACTGGGAACTGCACACCAAAACAAAATACAGATGTAATGGCAAAAATCAGAAAGGATACATTGAAATCAATAAAGATTAAAAACTTGAATTGCGGACCATCAGAATTTATTGGTAAATAAAATAAATCATACAGATGATTTTATAATTCATTTATCCTTGTTTATATGATCATTCAGCATAAGTGATGATGTGTTTCGTTGAGTGCCGATGAGGTAAATAGATAAACAATTCCACAAAACTCTGGTTTATACATGAAATTGCAACAAACAGGACAGATAGTCTGGGAGGACTGTGAAGAGAGGAATTGATTGTTTTATATTTTCAAGAGAAGTAATCCGCTATTTCATCTCCTTGCTCAATCACACCCCGCTTCAGAGAAAACACCGGGGGTAAACCTGAGTAAGCCACTAATCTTGCTTCATGAGACAGGCTCTTGGATTTTTCTTTTTCTGCTCAGTCCTTATCAGTCTGGTCTTTTTGGTATTGTTGTCTTCACCGGGTGAGCTCCTCACATGCCTTCATGTTTTTTTTTTAACCGGTTGTTGTCTCTGCCTCACTGACCCAGATGTGCCTTAACTCTGTTCTTTTTTTTTACCCTTGTCAGATAATCTTCCCTGCCTTTGTTTCAAGTTTGATCCTTTGGTTTCTAAAGAATTACTTTGATTGCTGCCTGGCTGTTTTACTTGCATTTAGTCCATACGCCAGCTGTCACAGGCTATAGTTTTAGCTTTACAACAACAAACTAATTTAAGCCATAGCCATTCTTTTTATTTTCCACCACAGCATTGCATTTAATATTTAGTTGAAATTGACACTGAACACCTTCTTGCAGCAAGTCCTTCACCTAATCTATCCTTTGACCACTGAATCAATCTCATGCATCAGTAGTATATATTCACCATTTAGTATATATAAAAATATATGTATATCCATTCATCCATCGTCTAACACTTATCCGGCACTCAGGCTTGTGGGGGATGCCGGAGCCTATCCCAGCTGTCATCTGGCGAGAGGGAGGAAACCGAAGAACCCGGGACGGAATCAAACCAGGGTCCTTCGTGCTGTGAGGCCAAAGCACTAACCACTGCACTAACCACACAACAGCGGCACGGTGGCGCAGTGGTTAGCGCTTCGGGCCTCAGAGCACGAAGGACCCTGGTTTGATATATATATATATATATATATATATATATATATATATATATATATATATATATATATGTGTGTGTGTGTGTGTGTGTCTATGTATGTGTGTGTAGGTTGTATGTATATATATACACATACAAAATATATATATTTATAGGTTGTTGATTTTTTAATCACACATTTTGCTTTTCCATACGTAACAATTTTTCCTCCATTACAGTCCTTATTCATCTGTTAAAGTGCCCTCTGACAAAATATAAAATATTTGGGATATTTTTACAAAAATAAACATGGCCCACAAAAAATTTTTTCCAGAAAAATTGTCAAACCCAGTCACTGACTACAATGAGGTTATAAGGAATTTTATCCGACCTTGTTGATTGGTATAGGTTTACAGATGCAATCATTTCACTTCTCTTTTTCTCAACATGCTTTCTTGTGGATAAGTTCATGCATTAAAACTGTATGACTTTATTTATGAATACATGAGCATTAGAACTAAATCCTTTCCTTTAGTGTGGTACCGGGATTTCTATCTTGTCCCTTGCTGTATGGAGAAAAAAAACAATAACAACAATAAAATGCATTTCTTTCCATGTGCATTGGATAGTAATCTATTGACTTAGCAGACATTGCATAGCGCTATCCTCAGTCATAATCTACATATTTATGTATACTGCATTCTCATGCATTTAGGCACCATGCCAGAGTGAAAACACTTTCGGCATTTTTGCATGCCTGCTGTAAACCCTAAATGCGGTAATGCTGTATTCTCAATAAAACTGACTGCTGTAATGCTGTATTCTCAATAAAACTGACTGTTGTAATGCCGTATTCTCAATAAAACTGAAAGGGGACAATTGGTCATTTGAAAGAGCGACTGAATTACAGATTACTAGGGTAAATTCTGTGGCCAAGTTGTGCTGTATGTATAGTTGAATGTGACTGAATACAGGGTTTTCTCCTTTTCTCTTTCAATTTAATCTAATTTACTTCTTTAAAAAAACAAAACAGCAAAAGGAAAACACAAAAGTACAAGTACCTTCTATCTAACACTGGTTGGGAGAAAAAGCACATGAAATATTGAAAACAAAAAAAAGAATATTATTCCAGCGATGTCTCTTATTGCAGCTTTTGGTTTCATGTTTCCTTTTCTTCTCACTTCTTGTTATTGCAGTTGCATGTTGAGAAAGCAAAGTTAATTAAAAACAAACAATTGATAACTATTGCCCGTGAGTACACAGAGCTGCTCATCTCCTGACACTCACTTATCACATTCACCTGACATTCAAACATTGCCAACTGACAGCCAAGACATGCTGCTCTGACAGATCAAACCTGATTTACAATGCATGAATGCTGTCTGTGCGTGTGTCTCTCAGAGAAGGGGGAAAAGAGTCAGGGGATTTAGGGGTCAGAACTGTAAATTTCATTGTGTCACATATCATGTCATTTATTCATTCATCAATCCAGTACCTCACTTCCTTTCTTCCCCGTACGCGTACGCATACCTGCACACACGCATGCAATCATGCATGTGCGTACACTCACAAACCCTGACTGTTTACCAGAATCTATAGGATAATAGATTAAGTATGTCTCAATTTGCTTTTTATTTTATTTTATTTATTTTTTGTTCGATTTAGGTTTGCATCGCCATCATCCCCTTGCTGCTGAACATTTGAGTCATTCCTATTCAGAATAATCAACCATGCTGAAAGCAACTGATTTCATGTAAATCACCACCCCTACTTGGAGAACTATCAAGAAATATACAATTACATTATGTTATAGAAAGATATTGGTCAGATGCAATATGCGTCAAAACAAATTCTGGTCTCCATAAATATCGTTAATTGCAGAATTCTGATATTAACAATCTTTTCAATTACATCTTAATTACAATCTCAAGTCATGACTTGACAAAGATTTCCATTTGGTATCATGATACACCAATCCAGACACATAGCTCAACTCACTGATTTCTAGTTTTTTTAAAAAAGGAGAAAGTTTGATTGGAAGAGGATGACTTTTCCATGTTTTTATGGCAAATCTCCAGCCAATTTGCCCTGCTTATGTGTCACCAATATAAACCAGAATTCTGTTCTCATATTCAGCTCTCAGTTATTCTGCTTTTCTTCCTGCTTGCATGACTTGGCCAAAAATATTTGGACTGAATAGCAAGTATTGGAGAAACCATTTTCGGTTTTATTTTTTTCTCAGTTTTGTTGATAAGCATTGTCAGTTGAGGTCTGTGGCGGATTGAACAGCAGTTTAATGTCCTGTAGCACAGTGGGTGTTTTGATTGAATAATACACAAGACTTCATTCATTAATCAATAGATTCACCCAGGTGCCGTCCTTATCAGATGCCTCTGCTACTTTTATCAGATGTGAAGGAGCCTCGATTGTAATACCCTGATAGCTTCTGACCATAGCTGAGTGTTGGAAGGTAAACAGATTAGTAAACTGAATCCTTTCCGACCCGGCACTTTCTTCAGCGTAAAAAAAGTTGTGCAGCACAAGCGCAGATTCTGAAACAATTATGTTGCATTACTAACACATCCAACCAAAACCCGTGAACAGAACCCAAAGAACCCTTCCTGTGGCGGCCACTCTCCTCCAACTCTCTCACTCCCACTGTGAATCCACGAGGGGAAAGTGTTGCTGTTTGTTCAATCAGCTAAGAAGCATGCGTAGCACAGGGAGGCTGACAGGTTGAACACTATTTGATACTTACTCCAACTTAAACTGACATTCGCTTTGAGACATGTTGCCCGTTAAATGATTTAAGGTTTGTTTTGCTCGTGTGAAAGGCGCTCGGCACAAGGGCCACAACAGTTACAAAAAGCTTAGGGTTCTCGGTTCTTTTGTTTGGCACTATCTTCTCCACCGACTGCTTTCGTAGAAGAAATGAACAGAATTTTTCTGTTCATATTTCAGTCCCAGGAAACCCTAATGCCCACTGGAGAAGTGTGTCAGACATGGCTCTCAAAGCAGTTATACTGTACAGTCTCGATAGCAGAGCCCAGTACCCAATATTCCCACAGCATACACCACAGGACACCTTGTAGAAATGGGTTATATTCCTTTTCTAGATCCATAAAACACATAGTCTAAATGAGCATACTCCCAGGAATCTTCCAGGAGCACTGAGAGGATGATAAGCTGGTCAACTGTTCCCCAGCCAGGCCAGAAACGGCTTTGGTTCTCCTGAATTAAAGATTCGACAAGTCGTCCGGGACCGCTTTTGCTGGGATAAGCTTTTCTAGTCAGGCTCAGCTGTGTGATCTTCCTTCAGCTGGAGCTCACTTCTGACACCCATTTTTTCAAAATAAAAACTAACGTAGGTCCATAATTGTTGTTGTTGTTGTCATCATCTCAATGATGAGATGGCTCTGCAAACACATGTCAAACATGTTCTCAGCATTAAGAATCACCCCCAAAAAATCAAATTAGTTGTGAGAACCATGCCATTTAAGTGTTTCGGGTGTTTTAGTATCGATCTCCTCAAACGGCCAGGGCCAAACTCTGCTTCTGTTTCCTCAATCATCAATGGTTTACCAGACCAGCTTAGAGGCAAACCCCACATCCACAGGGGCTGCTACTGAACCACGCGAAGGAAACCTTTGGCCCCGCCACATCGAAAAGACCACCAACTTCCACCATTGGGTTCTTAGGTTGCAGTTAAGGTGTTCTTCAATCAGCTGCCAAGGCACTGAAGCATCGAAGTAGATTAATGGCAGACATCAGTGTACCCAAACCTGACCCTCTGATAGCTTTACCTGTCGGTGTCAACTATAAGGGTTGATATGAAAATTGTGTAACTTGAAATTATTTGCCAAATAACTTGAGAAAAATCTTCGTTTAAAAAAAACGATTTTAAATTCTCAGCCCTGAACAAACCCTACACTTATTTACAATGATTATAGTTATCAAAAAGTATTCTATTCTTAAGTTCTCTCCTTACAAATACGAGTGTGAGGATAATAACCCACGGCAGTGTGATACCAGCACAAGTTCCGCAAATCTCTCATCTGTAGCTTCAAACTGTTATTTACCAACACACAATGATCTGTCAAAGTTGAACACAAACTGTGGGAGTAAGTGGCACTCACTGAGAACTGGGATGACAAGTGAATCCTCAGTCGGTTACCTGTCATTCAGTTTTCAGAGAAGCTGAGATAATCTTGTCTTGTAATACCAGCTGACCTTACGAATGGGATGGTCAGATCTAATTTATTTTGATTTATGCCTTGTGACATTTTAGAATGTCACTCGATAAATCTTAACAGAAATTATAACACGATTTTTTGTTAATTTCTTTTATTAAGTTTTATTTCCTGACCTTACCTCGGTTAAGAGATAAAAACCCTTTTGGTGGTGTAACCGCTTATCATTTGACTAAATTTTAAAGAAAATACAATTTGGGGTTTTCTACTGGTATTAGAAAATTATGAAAATAGTGTAACGTTTCATTAAACTCTGATACCTGAAGCATCCAATTAGAAACCATGCAACACCTGCCCTCAAGCTGCTGTATCAATGAGAATTCACATATGTAAGATTATCAATGACTGACAGGACAAAACAGTAATGAGTTTTATTTCTATTTTAAAATACTGTCAAAGCAGATAAAAGGCCGAAATGTAAAGATGAGTTCTGTATTAAAACTACTGCACATGTAAATGTTAAATGAAGTCATTTACTAGGAATCCTCAAGGGCCTGTGACTATCTAATCTGAAATTTCATGGCAACCCAACCAATAATTACATGAATGTCTGGATCAAAGTGGAAGACTGACAAACACACTCACACTGATAGTGCTGCGAGAAATTGGGACATCTATTTCAGAACAGAAACACTGCAAAACAACTGTCAAAATGGTAAGGTCTACGCATCTGTAAAGTACAAGCCCTGTCACATCTGTCAATATAGAGGTTTGAACTTCAGGGCTGGACTGAAACATTGCAGTTGACTTGGTCAAGACAATAAATGACAGGAGTCAGCAAGGGAAAAAAAAAAGAAATAGCAGTCAAAGGGGTTGGCAGGAGGTCCAGGCTGGCAAAGGAATGAGGGCTGGAGAGCTAAGGCTAGACCATACACTGTCGGTTTGACAGATGACAGGAAAGAAGTTGGATATAATAGAGTAAATGAGGACAGCTACAGGACGAATGAAGAATGGCTAAATTTTGCGAGGGAAAACACTCAGGAAAACAAACGAAAATAAATTGGAAAAAAAAAGCCTAAAACCGACAAACCATTCACAGAGTATGTGACTCAGCCAAGGCCGATAGCATGAAAATCTGATATGGGATCAATATCCTACTCACACACGGATTAGCACTGCAGCACTAATGCACTCGAAATTCTTCATTAAGGTCAAAGCTAGCAAACTGTTGTCAAACATTGCGAAATAAAGTATATAAAAAAAAAGATGTTAATCATTAATTAATTAATCTATAATTTCATGAAAATCCCCATTGTAGTTTTTTTCTGGAAGACTGATTAACTAAAGCTCCTATCACACATTTCATCCAACCTGAAATTAACCAGGCTGAATGGGATGTGTGTGAAAAGTAAATGCTATGAGTTGTTAAATTGAGAAATAACTGGTCATGAAATCTGTTGACTGAAAAGTTCAGTTAATGGTACTTAGAGCTCGAAAATGATTTTCTGAGGGATTTTCTGCAAGAACATACATGATGTTCGAAATAAGTATAGAGAAGCATAAAAGCAGCTGCTAAAGAAGAAGCACAAGAAATGCAAATGCAGCACCAAGATAAAGGTAAAGATATCAAATGGTGAAAACAATAGCATTCACAAATTTACTGGTTCGACTGCTGTCAAACACGTTCTTTAGATTTTTTTTTCTTGATGGAATTGTTTTTAGCTTTACATTTTTTCATTTCCCTTCATCTTTTCCCTTCAGGGGTCGCCACAGTGAATCAACCTCCTCCATCTAACCCTTTTCTCTACATCCTCTTCTCTCACATCAACTGACTTCATGTCCTCTCTCACGAAATCCATAAATCTTCTCTTTGGTCTTCCCCAAGGCCTCCTGCACGGCAATTCCAATCCCAGCATCTTTCTACCAATGTAACTATATAAATGGTCACTCATGTAAAACATTTTTAATCCATTGAGAAAATAATTTCTTTGACAGGATTTGATTGTCAACTGAAACCTAATAAGATACCCAAGTTCATACCAAGCCAAGTATAAAAAGGGGAGGGGATTAATTTCTAATTCTCAAAGTCCAAATCTAAATTTTTCCACATCCATGCCACAAGAACAATATTGATTATTTTTATTTTTTTGCCTGGCTGGGAAGAATCAAGTTTATGATGTGCACATCAATGATAGATTACAGTTAACTGATGAAGTAAAATATTATGGGTATCCGTCAAAAATTATATATGGTCACTTTTCAATATGGTACAGTAACTTATGCTATACAAGTATGTTATTAAATAAAAACCATTCTCGGTAAGAGGGATGAAAAGTGATGAAAGGAGGACTCCACTAGTGCAATTCTTGGAGAGTATTATTGCATTTATGAAGTGGTATAAAACCTTTTGTCGCACTAGAGGGAGCTGCACAAATTCTATTACATTTACTAAAGTGATGTCACATGTGGCAGTTTTTTTCTTCTAAATTAAAGATTTAACAACAGTCTGGGGATGTGAAGAAAGAAATGTGGTTATCAAAGCTCAGTATTTTGGTCCTGGCCTCTCTTCTTCAGGTTATGTCAGGTTTGGCCAAGGACCAAGGACATGTTGAATGCAAAAGACAAAAAAAAAAAAAAAAAAAAGACAAATTGAAATACATACAAGGATACACATTTTTAGGGTGTCTGGGAACTGGATCTTGGCAGTTTGCGCAATATATGACTAGAAATTACTTGTCATTGAGGTTGACCACCAAAGAACTCAATAAATCTTTATTTTACTGAAAACCTAGGAATTTTTCAAGGGATACTAACTCCATAAAATGACTGTAATAGACAGCAAAGAACCTCCAGGACAGAGTTGTTGATTGTTCTCTATTCTGTGAAGTTTTCCCTCCTGATCGCTACACATTCTATCTTCAATGGAAATGCACCTACTTGAAATTGATTAAGGAACAAAGCATTAATACCCATTTAACACCTATTTCACATTTATTATGGGGAAGGAATTAAGCTAGGTGATCAAAATTGTGAAAGGGATATACGCCAATTTAAAAAAGGAATATATGAACTCACCTTGTCATTAAAATATCCATCAACATATCACAATGTTATTCATTAGATGCTCATGTTTTACAGCAAATATTCTTATTTCTTATTCCCACTGCTATCAAGAAATACATTTTTTAGTAAGGTAAGTAGTCTCAACCAACAGAATCCTTCCACTACTGCTGGTGGAGGAGCTGCCATGCAGGGCAATGACCAGGCAATCGGGAGCAACCGTGGGTACAGTGTCTTCGGGCATGTAGAGAGGAGGGAGTTGGAAATCAAACCACCAACCTTTGAAATAGATAAACTGCTATTAAACGTAATTTAATCGTAATTTAATACAAGAAAAAAAATCCTGTTAGGCACTGGATGATGTTTGAGGTTTAAGAATTCATTTTTCCTCCTCCTTTACACTTTTACTTTAAAGTCATTATTTTCATATATTAAAAGGAAACGTGTCAAAATGGGGAACAGGCCGATAAAATTGGGTGGATGAACTTTTCCAGCCCTACTACAGAGTATCAAAATGAAGGTTGAAAAAAACTGATTCAAGTCCTAAAAGGTTAAAACCAAAGTGAAGTCCGTGGCTGATAAATCGGAGGCTTTAATAAGTTAAAAAACACAAGTTAAAAAATAAAACATAAGCGTAGATGGCTAGAGCATATAAAACCTGTGCATAATCTTCTCTGATTGTGTGGGAGTCCAAATGTAAGAGGATATGAATATAATGTTTAGCATCTGATCGGAGAGTGGACAAGAAAATTACATCAAGTGCTCAGAAATGTGTCGACCCTTTGGTACAGATGGTCTTACTAATGTGTAACACACAGAGAATTACGGCGAATCGGTACCATTACACACTAATTTGTTTGATGCCAGAGGAGAAATTGACGTGGAAGATCCCAGCCTGCAAACACGGATTAAAGGGAAGATCTCCTTTGTGTTTCCTGTTTATGTTTTAATGGCACCCATCTGGATTTTGCATCCAATAAATAAACCCTGCATTCATGTAAAATATTCAATCGTTCTTTATCAGCATCACTTATCCTGCACTCAGGTTTGCAGTGGAAGCTGGAACCTATCCCAGCTGTCGTCGGGCGTGAGGAGGGGGTTCACCCCTGACCAGTCGTCAGTCGACCGCAGGGCCGTATTTAAAATAGAGACATACAACTATTTGCTCTCTCATTCACGCGTCTTGACAAATCTTCTGCATGTTTTTGACACCACACAGATAGGCCCCCTGTAAAATTGAACCAGGGACTTTCTTGCTGGGAGGAGGACGGTGCCTTACATTTTCTGAACACCTGAAATAGAGGGCATATATGAAGGCTTTTGGTTAGGCCCATTTCCAAATCAGCACAAAAAGATATATTTGCTGAAATATGTATATGCTAAGAGGTTAACTTATTACTTATTACTAATTATTATCCGCATATATACCAAGCATTCTAAAGAAAGGATGGAATGTGAGACATTTTGTACATAAATGTCTATCGTTTTTTGTGTGTGTGTGTGTGTTTGTGTGTGTGTGTGTGTGTGTGTGTGTGTGTGTGTGTGTGTGTGTGTGTGTGTGTGTGTGTGTGTGGGTGTGTGGGCGCGCGTGCGCGCTTGCGCACGCCCTCGGTGGCCGCGGGCGCGCGCCGCCGCTTCCCCCGTCCTCACCCTGGCTCCCCG
>CAAKHD010013563.1:139511-158045 GCA_901007705.1 Fistularia tabacaria | reverse complement strand
TTTTTCTGTCTGTTTTTTTGTATATTTTTTTATTTTTTTTTTTTTGTTTGTGTTTTTTTGTGTGTGTGTGTGTGTGTGTGTGTGTGTGTGTGTGTGTGTGTGTGTGTGTGTGTGTGTGTGTGTGTGTGTGTGTGTGTGTGTGTGTGTGCATGAGCAGTTCTCAATGTATATTTGAATTGAGGCATCCTTGCTGCTATTCTGCGTGGGTCTGAGCCCTATTTGCCAGATCATCACAAAGAGTGTCTACAGATGCTGACTCCAAAGTGGAGCAGCCATCAGTCACCTCCCCTATGTGGATAACATCAAGCTGTATGCTAGGAATAGGCGAGATATTGACTCACTGATCCACATCACCAGGATCTACTGCGATGCCATCGAGAAAACAATCCGACCTGATAAGTGTGGTTGGATGGTCTAAAAGGGAGTAAGAATGATCAGAACCGACAGGGCTGAACTACCGGAACGTACCATTGCAGATGTTAAGGGCATCTGCAATTCCATGGGATCCCACAGACAAATGAAAACCAGAGGGAGCCCTGAAATAAACTCAGCCGCAGCCAAATACCTGTACAGAGTAAAGCAGATTCTGAAGAGTCAGTTGAATGGCAGGAACAGGGTCTGAATGATCAACACGTACAAACATGTGATCCATGCTGTGTCATCAAATGCCCTGGTGTCAAACTGAGCTGGCCAAAAGAGGAGATAGGAGAAATCTGGATGAGAAAAGCTCCCCACAATGTATAACAGCTTCAATCAAATGTTCAGCACCCCGAGAGCAAATACTGAGCGGAAATAAAGCCAAGGAATATATCAGGTAGATGGACCTCAGAGATGTACAGCTAAAATAAACATGTCAGGCTGGAGACATCTAGCGATGCAGTGCAGAATGAAGTGCCAGCACATAGGGATAAGCCATCCCATGGCATGTGCCATAGATATATTAAAGAAGTTGCTGATATGAAGATCTGCTACCAGCGGCTAGAAAAAGCTGGACTAAAAACACACCACAGAAGGGCTGATTATGGCGGCACTAGAGCCGGCACTTAGCGACACAGCAACAGACGCTGGATATATTGCATCGAGTAGGATCCATGGTGAGGCCATGCAGCTGGTATTACAGAGGGATATGAAGTACTTGCATAAGTCAAGTGGTAGGTATATCACATGTACGCATGTACTGAGTGTATGTACTGTATATATGTATATAATGGAAGACACACAAAGACATCCACACACACATTTAAGATAAGATAAGATGAGATAAAACTTTATTGATCCCCATAGAGGAAATTTGGGTGTTGCAGCAGCAACAATAGATAAAACAAAAACAAAAAAAAAACAGTTAGGAAAGATGTATACACACATATACACACATGCACATATGTCACCTTACATGCCCACACACACGTATACATACATATATACATACACATACCCATACCTACATTTAATATATATTCACATATACACAATATACACATGCACATATATACATACACATATACAGATAGACATTACCGTCACAGGATCATCAAGTTCTTACCTTACAGAGTTAAAAGCATTATTTAAATCCAAACATAGACTACAGTCCTTTGAGATAGGTCATTGCACTAAAACAATTACGGTTCAAGCTATAATCTGTTAAGTGTGGACATGCATGTATACAGTCTCAATGGCGCATCGCCCGATTATATGAGTACATAAGGGTTTACCAAACTTCCCCTGAGGGCAATTGTAACAATGCACACACCTCATGTTGTTCACACATTGCAGTTGCTCTTGCTACTTGTCACTGTGAAAAGTATCAGTATTGGTTGTTCACTCCTCACAAAAACAGGCTCTCTTGTTGCCAGGGAACATAATGCTTTGGAGTTTGCGGTGATTTATATGGCAGTCAAAGGTAGGTACAGCTTCTGTCATTTAGGGTCACCAGCCTGTCTTACAACACTTTCTGCACTGGCCCTGAGAGCATAGACCACTGACCCAATTCTTCATCCAGTTAATACTTTAGGGCTTATCTCAGGTATGTTTAGTATATAGTCTTTTAAAAATCAGAAAACAATATAACATCAGATTGTTTTTCTTTTTGTTAAAACTTTTTTCATGTCATGACTCAAAATGTTCCCCCTACTTTGATCACATCCGGCAGGTATATTAAACACTTTATGAATGATTTCAACCTTGATGTACTGGAGGGGACATTCTAGAGTGTGTAAAAATGACTAAACATTATATTTTCCATCAAAGGGTATCTGAACCTTTGTGATGATATTCTAGCTGGGGGATGTGGATTCTGTACATTGTGAAGCGCAACCAAATATATCTATCCGAGGTCATATTGATCCATAGACAAACGTGGACACCTCAAAGCTAGATTGTAATTTTTTTTTTTTTGTTTGTTTTGCGGTCTTGAAATTGAATTTGGAATTGCTCTCTTTCTCTTGGATGATACAATGCTGTAAGGACTGAGATAAAACACTTCAACGTTCAGCACCGCTTTCTTAGCTCACGCTGTAGAAAGAGAGATGCTCACATGCGGCAAGCTGTTCAGTATTTTCTTTTTTTTTATGTGTGTGTGTCTCCTCCAGTGTTGCCAGCTATTGTTCCTGTGAATGGTTCCCCCCACTTTCACTAAATTCAAAAGAATAATGCTATATTTAATAGCTCCTCTCTACTACATGATTTTGACATCAATATATGTCTTTGCTCAGGGTCACTCAGGTGATACAGATGTACCGTGGCCAATGGGTGTAATTTTACTCCAAAGTAACATCTGTTTATTTCGTTTTTATTGCATTTCATTTCTCTCATACAAGAATGTCTGCTGTAAGTCAGTACTTGCTGACACAGAAATGATGCACTCGCTGTTTAAGCTTGAAAAGAGAATATTTTCAGCATTAGTGTAATGTTAGTCCATCTTCGTCTGCCTCTTTGTCTTAATCCACAAAAATACAGCCCATTGTTTTCACTTTGTTGCTCCGCAACAAAACTGGATCACCTTCGTTCACGATAGAACCATGTTCAACCAATTAATGAGCTCGAACTTCTCTTGTTACTGTGTGACCTTCTCCCTTCTCAGTATAAAGTCGAGTCAGTGCCATCTCGTTGCAATCTAATGTCATAGGTTGACTTTTTTTTATTCAAAAAACATGAATTGACTCAAAACCTTTTCTTCTCTACATGTACACTCTATATCAGGGGTCCCCAACCCCCGTTACCATTTGGTACTGGTCCGCTAAGAAAATCTTTCTTGGTACAAATTATAGTTTTTTCATTAGACCTTCCAGATCTTATTTTGACAAACGACGGTTTCCGCCTGACCAAGAAACAAAAGTCGCTTTTTCAGGAGGAAATGAGCAAACGATGAGACCGCAGAAGCTTCGCAGACTGCCAGCAAAAAGAAAGCTGCATTTAAAAGAAAATATCAAGATTCCTACTTAAGTTACGGGTTCATTGCAACAGGTGATACCCAAGCTCCGCGTCCGCTATGCATTATTGCAATGACTTGATAATACAGTACAAAATTCTTGCAAAAAAAATTGCCTAATATAAAGTGTAATCATATTCAGATTAAATACTGTGAACTGAGAAAACTTTTTATTATTTGAACCCCCATAACTCTAACTGGACTTTGGAAACATTTTCATGCACAGAACTGGTCCCTGATACATAAGAGGTTGGGGACCGCTGCTCTATATCAAGCCACCAAATCGCCTTTCTGTTCTTGAAGCAGCTGATGGTGCACACTGTGTGGGTCTCAGGATGCTCCGTATTGATTTCACATTTGTCTGCAAAGTAAGATGCATGTGAGAAGGAAAAAAGGTGTTGTTTACCTTTAAATTGTTTTGTAGTTTTCCGATTTGAGGTCGGTGCACTTAAAAACCCTCCATTTGAACAGGGTTGGGGTGGGGGTGGGTGCAAAATGAGCATGCACAGTAGGCTTTTAAAAAAGACCTTGAAGATGAACAGAAGGAAGTCATATGATTATAGGTTGTCACGGTCTTTCTCTCTCTCTCTCTCTCTCTCTTTCTCTCTCACTCTCCTCCTCTCTCTCACTCTCTCTGTATCTATCTTTTGCTTTCACCAAATGTCTCCATGTCTTAAAGTTGCTGAGTAGGGATTCTATAATGAGAGAACAGTGACGTTAAGGGGAAGAGGAAAAAAAAAAAAGAAAAGGAAAAAGAAAAAAACTGAGCAGAGTGAGTTGTGGAGGTTACAGGAGGAGGGGCGGGGTGGAGGGAGGTTGCAGGGGATGAGAAAGGGAAGAAAGAGCGAGAGCTGTGTCAAAGGATCTGGATGTACGGAAAAAACACATCCTGGTCAAGGTGTTTTATAATGAATGAATTATCATGAAAGGATCTGGCTGTCCACCCTCATCCTCATCAGCTTAGTGTCCTATCCTTTTCTTCTCTCAGTATTGTTCACTGCCACTTGCTCTTTCTGTCTGTTTTCTGTCCTCTCACGACTCTCTTGCTCCCTCTCTCCCTCTCTGTCTCTCTTCTCTTCCCGCTTCACTGCTTGACCTTGGGTCCCACCTATCTCAAATCCCTCCCCTATTTCTATAACCTTGTTTATTTTCTGCTGCATTCCTGTATTTTTTTTATCTCTGTTGCTTTTCCTCCTTTCCACTGTTTGCACCCTGCCTTCATTTCCAAGTTCCTCTAGGCCTTAGGCGATGGCATGCTGCTTTAAAACCTCTCTATCAGCACATCCTTGCAACTGCCGGGTCTGACAGTCACTTTCACTGCAGAGTCGCGCACTCGTTCTCACATGCACACAAACACATTTTCTCGTGTGTGCTCCACTAACACAGTTCATCCAGCAAGTGCACGGTATGTGAATGTGAGTGCAAATCTGGTTCTGCATCACTAATAACAGCATCACAACCTCTTGCATGAATGGTTTAGTTTCAGCGCAAGTATACGAACAAATAAGAGTGAATTTGCGTGTGCTCATCTGATGTAAATTCTTCCCCCCAATGTCTTTCCTCCACCTCCCGAGCTAACTTTTCATTTCCTTATTACCCAAGCAGCAATGTAAAGGTCATGCAATGCAGCTGCACTTGACTCCGCAGTCTGTTAAATAATATTGTTGCTATTTACTCTTCGCTGTTGTCTGACATTTCTGGCCCCGAGGCTACATCATCTGTACAGCATCACTTCACTAGAAACGCCGCATTGTGTCAGTGCAGACTGGGAAGAGGTCTAGTACATGCCGGAAACTTATTCAGCATCCGCTGGTTAAGATGAGGACAGAAAGGGCAGGAAGAAATCAATTGTTCTAGAGTTAACATGCTGTTAAGCAGCTCTTTTGTGTCTCTGGTGACATCAGTATTGAATGTAAACAACACAAAAACGATTGCGCTAAATGAATTTGTTTTCTGTCTATGGTAAATTTGGATGCCATCGGAAAAAAAGATTTTACTTATTTATTGCTGTATTTTATTTATGGTGGTATAAATGGTCCGTCAATCAGTCGGCTCACACAGATGCAAGTCTTGTTTCCTCCATTTTATATCCGAAGAGTTTGAGTTCATCCAAAGTTTGAGTTCAACTTGATTTCAATGTTATTTTTATGTGAATTTTAGAAGTCGCCGACGATGATATCACAGGGTCTTTATTCATTGTGTCAAAGATTAACAATGATTAATTTAGGACAAACATTGGGAACTTGATATCAATCGCAAATTCAGTCAGCAAGCCTGAGATGGAGTGATTCTGCCTCCTCTGTTAAAAGATCCAAGATGATGTTTTCCTTATTTGATCCCCTCCGCTTAGCCAACCCCACGCTATCATTGTCAAAGTCATTAATTTTCCCTGTTATTCACGTATGATGTCAGCGTTTTGCTGCTTCCAAGCACCAGTGCTGATATTCAGTGTCAAATTTAACTTCGAACACTTGTGTATCTTTTGAGTTGCTCTAGGAAAGTTCTGTCAAGTGTGTGAAATGTGTTGCAAGAAATGTAAGAAATCTGTCACGCGCCGATGAAGCCATAAGAAGAAGGAATCTGTTATCTATTTGTAGCGGAAGCTCCTCCTCTCTTCTTCAGGATCCGGTTGATGCTCAGGAGGTTTATTTCTCCCTTTTTTAAGATTGTTTTTGTTTGGGAATTGAGGAACATCTGTGTTTTGGGGAGATTAACAGATAATTTAGTTTGGAAAAGCCAACTTACCACACACACACACACACACACGCGTACACACAAGTCTTTGGCAAATAACGAAGGGCTCATATTGCGCTTTAAAAATATCTTTCGCTCTTGAAGTTCAGAGTCGAGTTTGTCACTTTATTAACTGAACTATTTAACGCTGTCTCTTGGATTGTGTGAATAGAAGTTTAAAAAAGAAAGTTACTCAGTTTACAACACCTATCACTCACATTTTTTCTCGTTTCGCACAAAAGCTACCGGTATTAATTTCCTTCCCTGAAGTAAGAGAGAGCGAGAGACTGAAGGATGATTTCAAAATCGCCATTATTTGTCTTATTTGTCACAAAGGTTGACACCCAATTATTTTTTTTTCATACATGTAATTTCATTTAATTCTCCTAGTAAACCAGGAGTCGTCTGACAGTGTGCCAGCATGCTAAAAAAAAAAACCAACTAGGAAACTTTAATTGAAGCAACCAAATGGAATACAGCCATCATTATGCCAAAATGTCATCCAAGGAAAATGCAGTAATGCCTTTGTAGGCACTTGTGGTCCGAGTTCAAGAAAACAGGAAAATATTGAGCTTCTATCAGCCTATTATTTGTTTCGTTTCTGTTTGTGCTCGCAGCTGGAAAATTGCAGCTAATTGCCATCAAACATCTTTTAAATGCTGTGTGCGGCATTATCTCGAATTAATCTCATCTTTTACTATTTTTTTTCCTTCTTTTTGGTTTTGTTGTTCAGGCTTCCTCCGTGGAATCCTCATTATTAACTAAAGAGTGGCAACGGATTCAATTCTTTAAATTAATTCCTGAACTATGGTATTATTCAACCTTGAATCAATACAGTCCTCTTACTGTATTTGTCTTTCAAGGCTGTTTTCATTTCATTTCTGGTGGATGTTACATAAAATGTATCATCAGGTTAATATTATGTTTTGATTACAGTGCCCCCTGAATCACATTCCCATCATTTTCAACCATCCTGGCAAGCCTCTTGGTTGTTTGTTTAAATAAAATATAACATGCTAGATGTTTTATCCAGTATCATATTGCAATATCTATTTTTATAGTTTTATATGACCTTTTTTTTCTTGCTTACCAAGTAAAATATGATTGTAAACATTTAATGCAAATGAGTATAATTAGTATAACGCACTCAAGGACATGTTACAGAACATGCAGGCCAGTAGATCTGGTGTTTATAGTGTTATTGCATTGGTCATCAAGTTCAGAGAAAAAAAGTTTAAATATTCATAAATTGTTGAGAGGGATATGATTCTGAGGTTATAACAATTAATGCAATTTTAAAAAAAGGGCATTATGGTTACCAATGTGTTCTTTCATAGATGGTTCATTTGAATTTGTATGAAAAGTTGTAAATTACAGCTACAAAGGAAATCAACACATTTTTAAGAACATTTATGGTGATGAAAAATAACATGAATTATCCTCAAGAACACCCATTGTGTGGGTAAACATGCAAATCCTCAGGGGTTGGAGTGAGGAGAAGATTAACTGAATAGGTAGACCGGCAACATGAAGAATTTTGATTATGGAGAGGAACCTTCATTCCAATTCCCGTCTGTTATCACAAAATCAGAACCATTTATTTTGTTTAATTTAGTTTATTTTTAAAGATGAAAAATGACAACTCAAAGTTTTTGGTTACAGTAAAGAACGTCAGCTGGAATTCTAGGGGAATTAAAGAGAAGCAGGATTTTGACATTTTTCCAAAGTTTTTCTTACACCAGATGTCCAGATTTTCAGATAAGATAAGATAACACTTTATTGATCCCCATAGGGGAAATTCGTTTGTCGCAGCAGCGCAACAATAACAGTATCAAAAATAAAAAGAGACAGCCTAAAAATAAGCAACAAATAAAGAAATAAATTTTGCATTGGGTCGGCTGATTTCACAGTGCAGGTTGCAGATATGCAAATTCTCAGTTGTTACCAGTTGAAACAAGTGCATGGGACTCGGTTAAGGTAAAAAAAATATCAATACAAGCAATTTTCCAAGTCAGTGAGAGGGCCTTCTTATTCCTGATCAGGACTGCGGTGGAGAAAATGGACTAGCTTGACACTCCACCATAGAGGGTGGACTACATTTGCTTGTATTCTTTATGGCAATCAATGCTTTTTTTTCAATCTCTTGCTACAACTTTTTTTCTTGAAAACCGCTTCTGTTGAACCAAGAGACTCAAAGGCCGATGTGAGCGCAAAGTGAATGGCTTCTTCTAATGAGCCTTTTTAGAATGAGGGAAAATAATTTCGCTTCTGGTAATGACAGTGTGTGAGCTGAGTACTGGCATCCAGTGTGCAAGGTCAAGGACAACTCCAAGAGTCATCTCTATTATAATGACATAAGTGCTTTCCAATTCTCAGTTCTGAGCTCATATTGGAACTGCAGAATAATTTCATATGGCCATGTTTTTGCATTCTTTGACATATACTACCTTGTTATTGAAATATCTGGGCAATTGCAGCATTCATGCAAGATGTGAAAGACCTCATTCTGAGATTGTATCTAGCCTACGGATATAGATACAAAGATACCGAAACACCTAGGGTCGGTTAGAATTCTTGCTTAATCAAATGTGTATGAAACTAATAGTAAACATTAACCAGAACAGCCCCTCTGTGCACATACAAGGGGAACACAATAGAATTCCTGGCTAACCGCATATTATTTTCCTCAACACACTGGACAATGCAGGGATTTCCCATTTAAGTGAAATTCGCTGCACCCAAATACACAAACAACACTGTTCCAATCCATCAGCCCTAAGGCTTGCCTATGCCAGTCAAGAGGAGTATCTTATCCTGTTTGAATGGAGCTCTCCCGTGCCCTATTCCTTTGACTATGTATGTCTCAGCAGCCGGGGTTCAACATGTGCCGTGCCTATGTTCTCCTAAGTGCTTCTTCTCCCTAAGGCTTACAGTGGAGAAAAGACAGAAGAAGACAAAACCCCCTCAGCCTCTCGTCTGGAAGATCAAAAGGAACAAGTCGAAATAAGTGCAGCGCAGGTGTATGCACGAGATCATTTCTGTCCATGTGTTAAAAACCTGCATGTGTGTATCCATATCAGTGCAAGTGTGAGTGTGTCTATTTGTATGTATACACATGTGCAAGCACTGAGTAAAACCATCAGAGAGGGTGTCTGTGCCTTATGCTACCTGGCCCCATTGACTCAAGGTAATTGCTCTTTATCTGGTAGCCTGTCAGTTCAAATCGCTGTGACTAAGAGAGGGGGGGAAGAGGAGCAATTTATTCCACCTACCTATACCCCTCTCTCTCCCTCTCTCTCTCTCTCCTTTTAATGATCATTATGAATGATTTATGCTCTGCTGGTGTCTTTGTGAGTTTGAGTGTGTGTGTGTGGGTGTGAATGTGCATGTGCATGTGTGTGTGCACACTTGTGTGTCCCCGCATGTTACAATGAAAAGATAATGCGCGAATGTGTGTGCACTGCAGACAGAGTGAGTCACCGATGGACAGACTGTTTGTTCGTGAGCATGCTTGCAACTTTGCACCTGCTCACCTCCCACTGTCCTTGGTTAATTCTGCATCAAGGGAAAAGGTGCCTTTTTTGGGGGGGGTAAATATTGTTTTAGGGAGTGGGAAATTTAGTATGTGGCTGACTGAGATTGTTAATGGTGATATACTTGGAAAATAATGTAGCCATAAAAGATGGGGGGGGGGGTTGTCAATTAAAAAAAAAACAGAATTAGGAATCAACAAATACACAAGAGGGTAGGGAATGAGGGAAAATGGTGAAAGCGTTTGATATGTTAGTGACTGCCTGTGGCTCTTATGAACATAACATGTTCAATCACAGCATGTGCATATGCACACATTTTATTGTTTGCATGTATATATGTGTAAACTCAATGAATCAGTTAGATTCTCTAGATTCTCTATTTTTTCCTTTTAGCAATATCTTCATATCGGGCGCAGCAGTAGTTGCAAATGGTCTATGATGGTAATGACCCATTGGGTACTAAGTCACTAAAAGCTTCCTTGAATATTTTCAGTCCAGGCAAACGTGTGCTTTCCACTCTTTCACCTCTGGCTAAGCCAGAGCCACCACTGTTGGCATTAAGAATCTCTCAGACAAGGGTGACCAGGTTTGCAGAGCACTCAAATGGTTGAAGGAGAGACAGCTGGAATGAAAGTGGTGGTTTCATCCATCTGCGACTTCGGCATATAAATGACTAGCTGTCATTAAACTGTCGCAGATTTGCCACAACAAACCATCAGTTCATTATGTCCTTTTTATCTCAGGACCTGTTTGGAATGGACAACTTATTCTGCACCCCTGGTAGTGCAGGTATTACAAATATATAACATACCGGCAGCCCAACCTATATGCCCTATACCTCCTTTATTTTCTTGTGACTCACTTTTGTCTTTTTTAAAATCACTCGTTCCACTATCTACCTACACCCTCAAACTTTCTTTGTTCCAACTTTCTGCATGTTTGTAGTCCCCACCCCCTCCCCGCAATCCTATTTATGGTCCCTTCCAAAGATGAGTAAAACTGATAATTCCCTGATACTCTGCAGAGGTACAGCAAGTAAAAATAGAGAAGGTTACCTTTCATGCTCAATTTTAAAGGAACAACTGAGATTTCCCAGGGATGATTAAATAGGAACACTCCTGACAAGGTCAAACAGATTTTCACAAAAACACACAGAGCAGCACTCGAATGCAAACACACACTGCAGAGAGAGCCTCTTCGGTTTTGCTGTTTCTTTTAACATAAAAAGGCAAAACCAAACAAGAGAAAAGAAAATGTAAATGTGTGAAAACAACAACATATGACTTCAAATTGTAGTAAAAGGGGGAGACAGTGTTTTTCTGTGGGTGCCACTCAGAAATAGCAAACAAAATTGATTGACTTATGTCTAAATGAGTTCAGCACATGCAATTTTCTTTTTTGGCTCGATAGGGCAGGCTCCTTGTTTTTTTGTACGTGATGTTGAGGTGAGCACTTATATCGAGAGACTGAGTTTCGTGCATTCCCATGAAATGTATTTATATGTTTGTGTTTACAACCTTATTAAGGCCTAGCCTTTAACTTTAAGCAGCATTGTATCACTGGAGACCAATTATTTGACAGGCTTAAGGAAAATCTCTGGTGCTAGGAAAGGGAGATTGTGGAGTTCTGACAACATTCCAGCATGTTTCCCCAGGCAGTGTGTCTGTGTGTGTGTGTGTGTGTGTGTGTGTGCACACACATGCATGCTCTGCAAATGTGTGCACGCCTGTATTATTAATCATTGAAGGCATGTGGGTAACAAACATGGCTTTCCAGGTTACTTCTCTGATTATGTTGGTTGTCTCAAAACTTTAACAGCAACCACAGTGTTGTCATGTCTGGGTCTCCAATGTTGCAAATTGCTGTCAGTCGATGTTAATGTATTCTGAATATGTCCCAAGCACTACAGCAGAGACTGATGGAGTTGGTGTGGGATAGAGAGGAGTTACCGTTTTGAATGAGTTATCCTGAATTCAGACTGTGTCTGTCTCCCAGGACATGGATGAATAGCCTGATTCTCTCTCCACCTCAGTTTTTCTGTGACTTCCCAGCCCTCTCCCCTTTTTTCCGTGGCTGGGTTTTATTCATTTATTTCCCTCCTCCTCTTTTCCCAAATCCTTACACAGTGTTTGTTTGAATCTCTCTCCCTTTAGCACTCTGCCCCATCTTGAGTTTATCATCATACCCCACAGTGAGTTGAAGTAAAATAGTCTGAGTAGCAACAGAAACTTAAATGTACTGTTCCAAAGCAGTAGACTAATCACATTTTATAGATAATGGCCACTTTTTCCATATAGGGCAGATTATTTATGGCACAGTTCTTTCATCAACTCTTACACTGCAATATAATATAGGATTTTGGATGGAAAAAAAATATCTTACTTGATTTTTTGATTTTAGTGCCCTTTGAATGAAAAAGTGACTTTTGGTCTGAATTAAAATGTTTCATGTTTTCATCGAGTAAGCTGTTGATCTTTATGTTTTGGATTTTTTGACGGATGCTTCAGTCATAGATTAATCCTCCCTTTTGCCCAAAGGGGGGAGGATTTAGTTGGGTGGCCAAATAAACATGAATTTAAAACTGTGGGTCCCCACTTAGTTGCATTACGGAGCACAATGTGACATGGTCAGAATCTGCAATTACCCCTCTGGAAACGTCAGACGATTAAGAACTGGATGCTTAAGATAGTCGTCAGCTAAAAAAACAGACTGCAGACAATGGCTGATTTATCATTTCAAACGTTATTGTTTTACGGATAAGTGAACATAAAATTAGAAAGCCTATCAACTCCACCTAAATGCATCGATTCAGTCTCATAAAGTAGCCAATTCAGCATGCGTGTTTAAACTAAATTAACCATCTCTGGGGTTTCTCAAACATGGTTCCAAACTAAATAATGTCCTTACTAAATATAGAATTATAAAAAATAGTACAAAGGGTAGAAAATGGCAATTGAATGACATTCATTAAAACACACTTTGTACATTTCCTGGTATATCGATGAACAGGTTGTTTATAAGTCACAGAAAATATTGCTTGGTGTGCATGTGCATTAATCAGGCAATAATTACATTTTATGTGCACAAATTCTATTTGGAAGGGTTGAATAACTCCAACTCTAACAGTTATCACATGGTGCGTTGAATCAGACTAAAATGTGTATTTTCTTTACATTTTCTGGCCTGCAGACATTAACAATTTGGGTTTAGTTGAGGACATCGAAGTTGAAAACAGGATAATAAGGTTACTTGCATAAAGCAGGTCCAGATTCCAATTTCTGAGGCATGTAGCCACAGAATGGTTCATTTCAACTATATAATTGATATTCAAGTTGAATTGAATCAAAAAATGGCAGCCCCGCAATAAAATATGCCCCTGACCAAAATACTATTTATTACATTATTATGTAAGTTAATTAATCGTTATTCCACATATTGTGCTTTACATACAGCTATTGAAGCCTGTTCAAATTGTCTTACCGCTCTCTCTACTTCATGAAATTTCAGACTGAATTTCCCTTCAAATAGGGTCCAGTCGATTGCGCCAGCAAATGTTTCCCCTCAGAAGATCAGACATTCAGCCATTTGAAAGAAACAAGGAATAAATTGAAAATAATTAAAAAAGCAAGACCAGTAGTGAGCAGGAGCAGAAAATTAATTTCTTGTTTTTTTTATATTATTTTATTTTATTTCAATTTTCCTATTCATTCATTATCTATGCAGCTTATCCTGCAGACGGGGTCGTGGTGAGGCCAGAGTCAGTCAAAGCTGGGGGTAAATCCTGCACTGGTTGATCACAGGGTCACATAGAGAACAATACAGAATAAGTCACTCTTATTCAGACCTGTGGACAAACATGAGTTTTAATTTAACCTTCTTTGTGATTTTGGATTGTGGAGGGAAACCGGAGAACCCTGAGAAAACCCACAAAGGCAGATGGAGAGAAGGTGAACGGCATCAAAAAAAAAAAAAAAAGCCCAAGTCGGAATTGGACGGGAACCTCCCTGCTGTGAGGTGGGAATGCTAACCACTGTGGCACCGTGCCGCCTTCATTTTCCCATTTCCCATCTTAACTCTTTGAAGGGTCTTCTATTCTATTCCACAATGAGTACTCAGAGGGCTCCTTCACTGTTCCCACCGCAAAATGAAATATACCTGTGCTTCTTTTCTCCATTTAAACCTTTTACGTTTCACCAGACCCCTTCAAATTTCCTATGTTCACTTCTATTTAGGACTCACTAAAGTGACATTTTTGTTTGTTCCCCCTAAACAGGTAATACATTGATCTAGAACTGACTATGTATGATTAATTTTAGACAGACCAAGTGCAAGGGAGACTCGGACATTTCACAGTGTAAGCTATCACCCAAAACTTACCAGGAAGACAAAGTGCTATTATTTTCGTTTTCGTATATCAGAAATAAAGTCATGATTACACAAAAACAAGAGCAGATTTGATGAGGAAACATTCTTAGTGCGGGAAGACATTTTTTTTCTATCTTTTTTCTTTCCTTTTACTTTGCGTTTCCAAGAATGAATAACATTCTCTCACTTTTATCTTAACACTATTCAAAATGATACATGGTCAGCACGTGTTTAAGTCTTTCTTCGCTGAATCAGAATCAGGCAACCACGTCAATTATATGTCACTCTTCCAAAAGCAGCAATTCAGTCAAACTGATGTTATGTGATGGTGGTACCTGATGTGATTGAAAATTCCCAAAAGAGCTTGCAAACTATTGTGATGCATGCATTCAAAGGGGGTTATTGTACACCTTTCATCCTGTCTAAAAAATGATCATATCTGGCTGCTCTGTGTAAGTGACAGGTTTTGGGGTTTTTTTCCTGCTTTGACCGAATCTTTTGGAACAGACGGTGACACCATATTACTGCCTATTGACAGGGTTCACAGGCAGTTTGCAGAAAATAGTTAACCCGCTACTGCGCCCTGTGCCGAATGTCTTATTTTCATCGCATTTTCCTGTGTGAGCATAAACCCTTTCCCCCAATTACTCATCTCCTTACGCGCATCGTTCAACTACCATCTGTCTCTCTGGTCACTCAAATTTTCCTCCCGCGTCTCCACGCAGCTCTTCGAAAGCTTTCCTTCTCCTTCCATCCACAGAAAAAAAATCCCATGGATAAAACATGAATCAGTCAGTATTTTGGGCCAGAATCTAAGATAGTTGCAAAAATGGTAAATAAATAAAAGAACATCGCGGACTCTGAGCACATGCATATAGAATCAGCTGTGTTCAGAAAAAGCATGCATCTAGATAAGGACACACACGAACACACATGCATGTACTCACAACCATGCAGATGCACACACAGACACACACAGACACACACAGACACATACATATATCAGATACACGTTAAAAAAATTTCACCTGTGTAAAAAATATAAATGCTCCCACTGATTGCAAATAATGTATGTTGATTGTTGTACTTTTTTACAGTTTGCCAACAGATGTAGTTCCGTTTTTGCTACAATACTGTTACAAGAACTACTTTCCAAGTCCTCCTGCATGGCTGTCTGCCACTGCTCCTGCACCAGTCTTCATAATCTCTTGAACAATAGTCACTCCCCAACAATTTACCCAACTTTGGGCATTGTGTTGAAATTTTTGAACATTTGGATTTACAAAAAGTGAAGATTGTGCGAGACTTGAACCTAATAATTACATTATAAGAATATAATAGGCATCCCATGGCCACCACCTTCCATTATTCCCTTTTCTACCTGGAAAACAACGACTCCTAAGTCAAGACGCTTTTTGTTGACTATAACTCCGCTTTCAACACAGTTGTACCCCACAATCTCACCCACAAAATGTCCACACTTGGCCTGCATCCCACCGCCTCTGTGACTGGCTCCTAGACTTTCTAACTGGCAGACCCCACTCTGTCAGGATAGCCAATAGGACCTCAGCCAGCATTATCAGAAATCCGGGCACTCCTCAGGGATGCATCCTTGACCCCATCCCCCACACCCTGCTCACCCATGACTGTGTCTCCTCCCATGTTTGTTGAAAGTTTGCAGACAACACCGCAGTCTTATGACGCATCTCTGGCGAGGGACAAAACGGCCCACAGGATGGAGCTGGCCAATCTTGTGTCATGGTGTCAGGACAACAACCTCACCCACAATATGGACCAAAAAAGGAGGCAATAGTAGACATGGGGAAGGAAAGGAGACCGTATTGGTACGGCAGCATCAACACTTTAGACTGCAAATGCCTGCAGCGAGTAGTGAAGACTGGAGAGAAGGTCTCCAGGACCTGCAGAGCATCTAACCACAGCAGAGTCCACAAGAGAGCTGTGGACACCTCTACCCTCACGCCGGAGAGACTTAAGTGTGAAATGCAGAACATCAAGGCTGAAGAACACTTTCTATCCCACTGCCATCAAATCCCTTTTAAAGCGAACAGGAGTTTACAATCATGGATCACCTCTGAACAATCAGCTGCAATTGACTGTTTAGTTTTAACTTGCACTTTCTCAATTTGCACACTCGTTGATGTACTTGACTGGTTGCCTTTCAATTTGCACATGTATAATTTGTGCATTTGTCTCTGTCACTGCACAACTGCTGTCAACTTGCCGAACAGCCATCAACTATCAAATGATATTCATGGACTGCCTGCTCTTGACCGTTTAATTTTCATTTCACATTCTCCATATTTGCAATTTTATTTGCCACATGTTAAATTGCAATGTTTACAGCTAACACCTGTTCTACTATCTGGCACTCCCTGCAGACAGCAAAGTAAGAATTTCATTGAACAGGGAAACCCTTTCCCTCACTGTGCATATGATAATAAACACTTTGAATCCTTGAATCATTGATTCGATTTGGAAATTTTAGTTTAGAAATTAATGGGACGAACTTTTAATTTCAAGAGGGAGGCAAGAAACTACTCTCTAGATTTGCCATTTTGAACTCGGCATCACCATTCATTTATTCATGTTAAAGGGAAGTGCACATTGGGCTTCACTGTAGGTTACAGCATTTGGCATGAGGGTGACCTACATCCCGAAAACATCCCATCCGCCCTGAACAACTGCGGATTAGCTGTTCTAATGACCTGTCGTGGATGCTTGTTCAAGCCCAAGAGCCCCTGACTCAGTTTACCTTCCAGTCTCTGATAGGTGAGGATGATGCTGTTCTCTACCAGCTGCTGCACATTTTATCTTAACTGGATGGTGGTTTGCCCATGTTTAAAGATAATTAAAATCAATCTGAGAGCTGTTGGCTGAAGTGTTGATCTTTCCCATTACTATTCAGACTCCAGTTGGCTTAAATACACATTCAGAGGAATGTAAAAAGGGATTCCTCTTACATTACAAGTAACGTAACATTTTAAGAGTCATGCTGGCACTTGCCTTTCCTGATTATTGTTTTATAAGTGGCCCCTGGTTGAAATGGTGAAAGACATTAGTCATGGAAATCATGCAGAGCAGTGCATCATCCAAAGCAATACAATTACTGTTTGACAGATAAGGTTCTACATCTCCCTTTGTCTGTCAAGATAATGTGATTTTTTTTTTTACATGACAGTTGCCTTTAGTCACTAATTTGCCTGTTTTACATGCCTGCTGTCTGAAGTCACTTGTTTCTGGAAGCCATCTCTGCTACTTTAATGCCCAATTTATCCCTGACAATATTTTCATTTGTGAGATATTTTCATGAGTGAGGTGAGATAAGCAGAGGACAGACACACCACTGATCACTGGCTGCAACTTAAATACCATGTCATAATGTTGATGAGAAAAATATATATAGTTTTATAATACAATATGATAAAACTCAGGACAATCTTGTATTTTTCAATTTAATTTTGGTGAACTTTTGATTCAGTTTTCTTAAAAAAAAAATGTTGTCTCAAAAGTTTCAACTCAGTTTGTCTTAAAATACAGACTGAAACTTTGCTATGACTGCTGAATGTCATGATTCCTGCAAAATCAAACCAATGATGATTGCACAGTTTCTTATAAATATCAGTGAAACAAATGCATGTGTAACCATGTATTCTTCTAGCAATCCAAAAACACCATGAAATGCGTGATATTTTCATTACTTCTAGCTTTTACAAAGTCAAACAGTATGAAGGACAAGGAAAGAATATGGCCAACATTCAGCCGGAAGCTCCTTTAAAATAAATTGATAAATAGAAACTGTTGACTCATTCGAAACAAACATAAATGAATAATAGGATGTGGTTTATCATGCAAAAGCGCACTTGTGTCTTCCACCTTACATTTTTTATGCATAGCAAATATCAGTGCTCACAAATCACTCATTCCAGTTCACATAGAGATGTATATTGATATTATGAAAAGATTTCAGAATTGCAAAATCAGAGTATAGATTTTCCTAAGCAATATGTTGATCTGTCTATTGGACTACAGTACATTGGTTGTGGCAACCAGTTTCGGTGCAGGAGATTAGTCCATCTCCTGTCCTACCAAAGAGACATTCCTGTTCTTTTTCTAATGGATTATCACCAGGAAAATAAACATATACATTAAGGGAACTGTTTGGGATCCACTGTCTTTCGGAGATGGTAGAACAGTTTCAGTTGAAATAAGTGATTCCCGTGTGTTGGACAATACACAACATATTTTTTAATAGAAATGTACGCACTTGCCTTGTCAGTATTCTGCTTCTTTATTTTGCTGAATATCATCATAATCTTAATTTGTGTGTGTGTGTGTGTGTGTGTGTGTGTGTGTGTGTGTGTGTGTGTGTGTGTGTGTGTGTGTGTGTGTGTGTGTGTGTGTGTGTGTGGTGTGTGTACACAAAAAATAAAAAAAAAAACACACAGACAGAGGGTG
>CAAKHD010013563.1:112269-139491 GCA_901007705.1 Fistularia tabacaria | reverse complement strand
TGTGTGTGTGTGTGTTTGTGTGATGTGTGTACCCAAATTACAAAATTTAACATGCAGTCACAAGGAGGACCTGATGGTCTGGAGGGGTATTAGATCATCCTGAATCTATTCTCCTTGGTGTATCTGCTAGCAGGTTGAAATGGCAGACTGTCTAACCAAATAATATTATACAATGATAAACAGCAGCCATGGTATTATGACAGCTGACAGGGGAAGTGAACAATATTGATTATATGATTATTGTTTACATTAGGAATGAAAATAGATAGGACACATTTGGCTGGATTTGTTCAGTTTGTATCTACCAAACTGGTCAGGGTGGCCATACTGACTCCTGTCCACTACCGAAAGCTTCAACAACAGGCACTTGTGTATGGGAATATATCAGAGGGCGAATTGGTCTGATGAATCATGTACACTTTTACATCATATGTCACACTGCATCAGGATGAACTATGAAATAAATGGAAAACAGCAGAAGCAGTGTGATGCTTTAACAAAGCTCTGCAGGAAAACCTTGGGTCGTTCATTCGTCTGTCCCTTTGACATATACTGCCTACCTATTCATAGTTTTAGACCAAGTGACATCCCTTCATGGAAACAGAATTCCCCTAACACCATTAGCCTATTTGGGTTGGACAGCGCTTCATGCCACGTCACAAAAAATGTTTCAGGAAAGGTTTAAGGAACACAACACTGAGTTCAAGGTGTTGACCTGGACTTCAAATTCTCCAAATCTCCATTCCACTGTACGTCTGTCCAATGTTATGGACTGACAACTTTGATTCATGGAGGTCCCCAACTTAAAAACCAAAGGTCTGACCATTAATTTACTGAATCTTGACACTCTTAGGGGTCTGCTTAAATACTTGCCTCCGGGGATCAGGGTAGTTCTAAAGCCATACGGGAGATCTACACAATATCAGCAAATTGGTTATAATGTATGAGCAGAGCAAGTGTATGCTACAGCCTCAACTGTCTACAGTCGTCAGACAACAAGCAGCTGTTTCGCAATCCCCGGAAGTGGACCGCATCTCTTTTCTCTCAGCAGGTCTTAGAGAGCAAAGCCTATACAAGATTCTGCAGATCGGTGTGATGTATATGATTCTGTATTCTTTGGGCACAAATGTAATTGTTTAAGACTCAGGCTCCTGGTACCATCTGCATTAGCTGACAAAAACTGCTTTGAGAAGAAAGCTCAGTTCACACAATTATTATATGCAGCAGTGAAGGGCTTGAGCAAAAGAAAGACAATCTAATTTATTTGTGCTGAGATGAACCCTGTCCTACAGTCATAAAATCTGAAGAAACATACTTGAGTAATATATGTAGAGCTTTGTTTGTCAACATGTCACTTGTGACATTTTTTATCTCAATTTTGACCAAGATTAGATGTGAAAACACCCTGTGTCAGCATTTTTGCTTGGAACTTGGTCTGGCTGAAAGCCAACTTCTGACTTGGAACATGATGTATAATTTATGTCCACTTATGCCCAGGCAATCTGTCAGGATGTGCTGTGTGTTTGTGCATATGTATTTGTGACTGGCTGTCAGTTCAGGGTCTTCCCAACTAAAGCTTAAATAGCATCATTATTTTTATTTTTGTTTTTTTGATCAAATAAATCTCATGCATCACTGTTGGAAGTGTTTTTCAAATTGATGAATTGAGATACTGTTCCTCTTTTTTGTACAGTGGTCATGGCAGTATTGGATGGAGGTACAGTATCCTGACAACGAGAGGCACCAAGGCACTTCATTAAGATTAGGGATAAACAAATTCCCAGAGCAAGGCGTAGAAGGGAAACTCACCAGCAAGTGCTTGTTCTATGGGTCTTGTACTCATTTGGGCACATCTGAAACAATGTGAAGCCATTGCAATGTGGGTGCACATTCAGCAGGATTAGGAATCGTGATTGGGTGCCATGTATTTTAGGTAGCACATAGAGATGGTGACCTCAGTGCGCCGGTTCCCTGTGTAGCAAACTGGCTCTTGGCACGTGGAATGTTACATTTCTGGCAGATCCACTGCAAGAGGTATATCACTGACAACTAGCAATCTAACCTGAATAGCATTGGCTCCAGAACTAAGTTTCTGGAAAGGGGTTGGACTCTTCTTTCTGGAGAAGCTCAAGTTAAAAGCTTTGGGGTTGATGTGATTCCCTGGGCCACTGTTTTGGATTTTTGCACACTGAATGAAAGGGGCCACTTCCTTGCAAATACACAAGGAGAGGATATCTCTGATGTTGTTTGCATTTAAAGGCTTGAAGAGCTGCATTCCCGTGTTTGCAGAAGCATTTACCCAGGTGTGGGAAGAGTTTGAAGAAGCCATGCAGAATGACTCTCATTTGGTCTTGAGAGAAAAATAGGATAGGTATATAGGAGAATTTTTAGGAGTTACTGAACCCAACGGATGTATCCTCCATGATGATGGCAAAGTAGAATGACTCTGATGAGCTTTCATCAATTGGATACTGAGGTGTTCCAGAAGCTCCTCATTGGCAAGACATTAAGTGAGGTATTCATGACATCACTGAGAATTGTGGGTTCATCTTGACTGAGATGCCTCTTCCGCATCTAGAAAGTGCTAAACTGGGGTGGTGCCCTCCATTTTCCTGACATATGGCCACATTAGGTGTCTTTTGGGTGTGCTACACGAGTATAGAGTCACTCGCTCATTTTTACAAGCCATCCTGTCTCTGCACAAATGTTGTAAGAGCGGCATCCGAATTCTCGTCTGGTAGGTTTTGGGTTCTGCCTGGGCTGCCCTTTGTCACAGATTCTGTTCATGAACTTCAAGGACAATCGGGGGTAGGTGAGCATGGAGTATTGCTTCTCTCCTTTTCCTGGACAATGTGGTCCTGTTTGACTCGTCACCATTTTTACGTGGAGCAAGCACCATGGCATTTCACAGAGTGTGAAGATATCAGGACAGTCAAAGTATCCAACTCAGAATTCATGGTTGTGTCCTGGAAACTAGCGGATTGCTGATGGAGTTCAAGTATCTTGTGCTCCTGTTTTCAAGTGAAGATAGGAAGAAGCATGATCTTGACAGGCGGATCAGTGTCTGCAATGATGCAGACGCTGCATGTGTCTCTTGTGGTGGAGACAGAGCTGAACAAGAAAAACAAATCTGTAAACCCATTTGTCAGTTCACAGTATGTTCCAACTTTTGCATATGGTCACAAACTATCTGTCAAAACCAAAAAACAAGATGATGATAATGATGGATGATGATAAGTAAGTTAGTTACTCTTATGATGAGTTGCATTGGTTTCCAGTGAGGGCAGCACTCTGCCAGGGCAGCCCTTTTTCACCAATTCTGTTCAGAACCTTTGCAGACAGAATTTCTAGCTGCAGCCAGGGTGTTGAGGGGGATCTGTTTTAGTGGCCTCTTGATTGGGTCTTTGCTTCGGGCAGATGATGTAGCTCTGCTGCTGCATTTGGCCGTGATCTCAAGTTCTTACTGGAATGGTTTGCAGTTGAATGTGAAGCGGCCCAAATGAGAATCAGCACCTCAAAATCTGAGGCCATGGAAGTCAGCCGGGAAAAGGTGGAATGCCCTCTGCGGGTTAGGGATGAGATCTTGCCCCAATTGTTGTTCACTGGGGAGTGACAAATAGGGTAGTAGATGATACCCTGATCAGGGTGGCATCAGTTGTGATGTGGACTCTGCATCAGCCTGTAGTGGTAAATTTACCTGTCGATCTACATTCCGACCCCCATGAGCAGAAGCTAGTGATTGAAAGATGAAGATCACTGATAAAGGCAGCTGAAATGAGTTACCTCTGCAGGGTGTCTGAGCTCTGCCTCAGGGATACAGTAGGGTGAGACGCTTGGTCATTTGAGAGGTCATGTAGTTGCTGAATCCAGTGGGTTTATAAAAATGGATGGTATCCACATTTTGCTTGGAGAGATGTTGGCAAAGTTACCATTAAGATCGTGAAAAAAGCTTGTTTATGGGCTAAACTTCCAGATGTGGATGATAAATTCAGCAAGAAAAACAAATGATGACAGTGTTCCTGCCCAAAATAAACGTCTGTACTCTGTTCCTTTACATTCCATCCACCGTTATATCCCTCATTAGCTGTCTTAAATTTAAATTTCAGACTCAGTCATCTATTTGATATTGCCTAAAAGTTGTCTCCTTCCAACATAAGGTCGGAGGGAAAATATATCTGTATTCAATTTGTACAGGGTTGTGATCATTTTTCCCTTTACCACATCTCCTGCCCTGCAACAGAAGTGAGAACATTACAGGACTTCCCCCGTTCTCACATAGATACAGGCACACCTGCTCTTGGTCATACATACACACAGGCGAACGCATGTACACACACAGGCGAGCACCCACACACAATCACACACATATACACATACTCACACACAGTGGCAAAGGGCCACTGCTCAGCCACCCACGCTCAGGTTGTTGTGCCAGTAGACTCTGTTATAATTCAAAGGTTGACCTTTTATAAGCCATCCCCTCAGAAGGATGAAAAGACAGTCTTTGTGTCGTTTGTATGTGAGTTTGCACTGTGTATGAGTCGATGTTAAATCATTTTCACTCTCACAATAATTTTAATTCTTATCTGCGCATCTGTAATTAGCAGCCCAAATTATTGGTTCAAAATTTACTATTAAAATAGATCCCTCCATTTGAGTCTATCGGTTGTGCCATTTAACATCACTAGTTTTATGTAAGTCAGTTTAACCAATAAATTCAAGTATGACAGTAAGTCTGTGTACACAAAGGAGGACAAATAAAAATAGTGCTCACTGAAACCTCCAAAAAGACTGAGCGTTTGAAATGCAAAGTTTTAAAAAGCAAAGTCTGCACCGTAACATGTCTGAAGAGATCCTTTGTCATCAAATTCAGTGTTAGCCCACTAGGGTTTAAGCAAGGGAAACAGGTTTTGAAAATTCTTGAAAGTTTTGTGCCTTTCATCCAAAGAACTTTTTCATGTATAAACTAATATTTAGAGTTTGTGGGGTAATAACCACAGCTGTTAAAACAATTTCCCAGATAGGGAAGCCTGCTTGGTTTAAGAAGTCAGCAATGATCCTTCTTGGATCCTTGTATATCTCCCACATAATAACAGAATATTTTAGATATAATAGGATTTGCACTGTGCTCTTTGCCAGGTATAGCTTTTAACAGTATTTGCCCATGCATTTAGCTGTCAAACATAAATCTTATGTCACAGTCTTGAGATTCATGTTCGATCTTTTTCCCTTTAACAATAAGAAGAGGGAATAAGTTAATAGTCTATTTTCAGCTTCAGTGTTTACACCTGTACCACTATATCTCACATAATTGATATGATTTTACTTACTGACAGAAATGTGCACCAATCTCTGAAATCAGTCATCCAGGAACTGAATGGAAGCTGGTCCGCAGTTTCACAGCCAGGACAAAAAACACACTGGTCCTCCTGAGTCTGAGGTTCAGCACCCAAATAGCCCTTAGCAGGGAGGCTGAGGAATACGATCCCCCTTTACTTGGAAAGTAAATCTGCTAAGAAAACCAAACATTGTGTGTTTTTAAGACACATTGAAGCCCTATGGGACCTATGACTCAACACTGCCTTTCTGAAAATACTGAAAATAGATCAGAAAAAAAAAGTTGTTTTATTAACTGGTTACTTTGGCTTCATCAATTTGGAAAAAAACAAATTGATATAAAACTATTTTGATCAATTAATTCAACATTAAGAATAATGCCTTGTCGAGGTGGGTTTGTTACGAAATTATATTAGAATTGATTAGAACGTCATGGACATTATGGACCAAAAGTGGGGCAAAGCACACTCACGTCTGATCATCGAAACACATATGTGAGAATGAAAGGTAGAAAGTGAAAAAGCATCTTACAGCCCTGGCATACAAAAGGAAAGAATTACAAAAGGCTGGAATAAAAAAGATTGGAGCAGAAAAAACAACATCTGCTTAGAGTTTGTTACTCGGTCTCAGCACTTCCTCACAGGCTCCTGCTGCTTGTGTTGGAACCTTCACGTAGAATAGTCTGGCAAAATTAAAATATTGTTCGACAAGTATTAAAAAATTTTTCTCAATGTTTTTCGAGAAGGAGAAACAAATTTATATTGTGTTATTTGTGGCATTGTTGGTGTTAAAATTTTTGGCCTTTCCCAATGTAAACAGCATGAAGAGCAGGCGGCACCGGAAAATATACGAGGAATTACCAAACTGTCACTGCTCTGTCAATTACCTTGTCCTCGTTGCTTCTCGACCAAAGTTAAGATTGAAAGACTAACGTGTTACTGTTGCTCGACATTGTCCGAAATCGAAGGTCACAGTCTGTCTTTTTCTTAACGTGTTGTCTGTTTTAGTGGGTTAAGTCATGGAGCGGGCAGTAAAAAGGTCACCCTTCAAATCGCAAAACTTGTTTGGATTTTTGTTTTTGTTTTTTATGGCAAATGTGATTAATTCTATTATGGGCTGAGCTGGTGAGAAAGATAGTAATTCAATGAATTCCTTCAGAGGACTGCATTGTTATGGTTGTTGAAACAAAGATGTTGCTAAATCTCTGTCGAAGCGATATGATTTATCTATTGTGTCGATACGTGTCGGTCAGTCTGTGTGCTTATGCTAATTCATTCATGTAAGAGTGTGCGTACGAGTCAATATGTGTGTATGTTTTGGCAGAGGCAGAGGGGCAGATGCTGCCCGCACTCCAGGCCCACTTCTTTACGGCCTTCTGCGGAAACGTTGCTGTGCCAACCATAGCTGTCATCCACAGCCAATCATACGCCTGGGTCCGCGGCGAAGCAGAGTTAATGCACACACACAGATACACATATTCATACAACAGCAGAAACTCACACACATGGGCTCACTTGGATGAAAATTCAATAATGAGAAACAAGGGTAATAAATGGAAAGTGTGTGTGTCAGTAGTAATTCTTTTCATTAAGGTGCAAGGAACATTGTGTGCCTCTCATCAGGATGGGGATTTTGGAACACACTATTTTTTTCACACACACACAATGAGCAGCAGAGCCAGCTAAAATAGTATGAACAAATGATGTAAGGATGTTTCATGTTGGCCCGGGCTATTATAACCTCTGAATTTGAAGTCACTGCAGGACTGAGCAGGGCATACTCCCTAGGAAAAATTGACACCTACTATGTTTCCTTAACCCCCCGTCTTTCCCTTTACTTTTCTCTCTTTGTCATTTGTCTTCTCCGAGCTCTGAACAGAGCTTATGGCTGAATAGAATTCTCATCACATTTTGAAATTTTAGATGATTGTTTTTTTTTTTTGTTTGATTGATTTCTTGAATGATTGATTTTTACCTCTCATTTTTCTTTGTGGTCCAATTTATTCACGTTACATGATGTCATTTAATTGCTTCCGTTCCCCAATGCCTCCAGGCTGTGATTGTTGGATGAAGTTACTTTCTTTGTTCACTGTTTTTTGGACAGTTTTTCTTTGTTTATTTCTTTCTTTTTTTATTATTTTTTATTTTTTTACCGTGGAGTCAAGCGTGTCAGGGCAGAGGGCATGAAATAGTTCAGAGAGAATATCATTGTACAGGAGAGAAAAAGGGAGAGAATAAAGAGAAGCACCTCGCAGAAGGAAATGAAAGGAAAGGAAAGGAAAGGAAAGGAAAGGAAAGGAAAGGAAAGGAAAGGAAAGGAAAGGAAAGGAAAGGAAAGGAAAGGAAAGGAAAGGAAAGGAAAGGAAAGGAAAGGAAAGGAAGGAAAGGAAAGGAAAGGAAAGGGAGATAAGACAAAGAAAAAAACAGAAGGGGAGGTTGTGAGGTATACAGCCAGATCACAACCAAGCTGAGACCAACCAACAGCTGTGAGAGCAGAATTTGATACTGCAGCAGAGACACACACAAACACAGAGATGCACAAACACATACGCAGCTGCTGATACTGTGTGTGTGTGTGTGTGTGTGTGCGTGTGTGTGTGTGTGTGTGTGCGTGTGTGTGTGCGCCCGTGCATGCACGCACATGGGCGCGCATGCTTCCAACACTCACTACCACTGGCTCACAGGGGCACGCACACATGCTCACACTATCCAAAAGAGACACATTACACATTAAATATTAATGGTGCAAAGCAATCAGCAAAAATGGGGATGGAGAAGACATAGAGAAGAGAGAAGGTAAAAGAAAGAGGGGAAAGTAAACGAGACAGGGAAAGCAATATCTCTTTTTTTTTACAAGTCCTACAGTGACACGAAGACCATCAGCATTATGAATCATCATTTTCACGCTTGCTTTGTATGGCCATGCTGCAGCAACTACAGCTTTACTGGTTTTACATTATTTTAATCAAAAAACACAGCAAGGTCACAACCCTGTGCTGACAAATCTTAACAGACAGCAATGAACATTAAAATTGTGTGTGTGTGTGTGTGTGCATGTACATTAACTCGGGCTTAAGTCAGCCTATGCTTCTCTGTCTCAATAAATCATTAATGAGCACGTATCAGGAAACGCCAAGATAACATTTGTCAGACAATTTTCTGCTACCATCCTATTGTTTGAAGATTTCCCTGTACTTTTCCACTTCTCTCTGAGACACACTCCCATTGATGCTGTCACCCCCATTAAATCATCCCAAGGCCCTGCAATGGACTTGGTGATAGGTACCTCCTGACACACCGGTCTTGAAGATAGGTGCCATTCCACATTCCTTTCCTTATATGTATAACACGTCTTATTGATGGGCAGCTCTGCACTTCTCAATGCATGTATTGTTCATTCTTTGTATGAAGGGAGCTCACTATAACCAGTAAATGGGAGTCCTGCTGGAAGTAAAAAGCAGACACAGTCTCTGTCTCTGTTTCTCTCCACTTCCCGTAGCGACGAACTAACCTCTGATACAATAGGGCTCATCCACCATCGGCTAAGAGATCCGGACCCTGGCCTTGGACTGGGGGGATGAGGAGGGCCTACTGCAGTTCCCCGGGGTTGCCGCCACTACCTCGCCTCTAGACCATCCTCAACAACTTTGGATGACAGTGTCTTGCCATCCTTTGCCAATATTGTCAATCATAGTCAACAGTTTCTCACCGCATTGAGTTTGTTCAATATTTTCTGGTGTTACAAACAGACGGTTTGGTTCTACGCAGAGTCAAAGTCTGTAATCACATATATACCAGTCCCCAGTATGGGTGTTTTCTGGGACAATGGGATAGAATGTACTAATACTCTCTAAGCTAAAGTTACATTTTAATCGTCTGTGGCTTAATTCGGGGTAAATAAACCATTGAAATGTTTGCTTTTTTAAAATAAAATCCGACTGAACTGCTCTTCCTTTTGTTTTCTTAATTTTTTTGCACACTGTTGGGACATTAGTACATGTAATGCATGTAGTATAGCTTATGCTGAGCAGGTATGAATCTGTCTGATAAGAATATTTTTCAAAAGTCAAAATAAAATGGGACAATGATGAGTTCTTAAACCTCAAACAGGGCAAAGAGATTGAGACATGATGAAATTCTTAACATCAGGTTGTTATTTTTGTCAATGTTATTACGTTTAATACCAAAACATCCATTTGGGGCAGTTTTGGCTCAGTTGGTATAGCGGGCGACCAGCAAATCGGAAGGTTGGAGGTCCAAGCAATTAGCAATTGGTGTGTGATTGGGTGAATGCTATCTAGTGCAAAGCGCTTTGACGCTGCAAGCTGTGAAAGCACTCTATAAGGTGAGACCATTTACTGTTTGTTATTTCTCTCGATATGTTATTCTTGTTGGTTTTGTTGTCAAGAACAAATATGATGTGCAACATTTCCCGGGTAGTTTGTCATCATGGCTTCATCAAAAACGTCCTGTGTTGCATGTTGAGTCACATGGTGCTTCGAAATTGTATTTTCATGGTTCTAAAAGTTTTGGGGAAGAGTGCTTATTATACCAGGTGGGAAAAAAAGCTGGTATCTTTTCCTGACTCTCCATGGATGCACTGTAAAAAACTATTGATACAACTGCACTTTCATACTGCTATCACTTTGCACTCTAACCATACCTACCTCTGCATAGCTCGCCGTTCTTCATTGTTTTTCTGAGAGAAATTATTTATAATTTTTTGAACGTTTGCACCGTGGCTCTAAGAGTAACCCTATTCCAATGCTCTGTACGTGTGAACATCTGGCAGCATTGACAATAAAGTTGACTTTGACTTTGACTTTGACTGTCTGCAGTCGCCTCGCTGATAGGTTTTGATACTGCAGATGTGCTGGTGATGATACTGGTTTTGAGGATTATGACACAAAGTCATTTCAGTTGTTTTATTTGTCTTTTAGAGAAGTCTTTTAGAGAAGATTTCAAGAGATTTCAACTTCTCACCTTGGTTAAGCGAAGAACATTCCTTCCCACCACATACTTAATAGGAAGATGAAGCCAGGACCCCACAGGGACCAGCTGTCCCGACAGCGATCAGGTTTTGTTCGCTCCTCCGGTTGACTTAATATCCCACCAGGAGGATTTTTGTCTGCCCAGATTTGTTAATTGTGATCTGATTTAAATGCCTTTATCATGGATACGCTGCATTTTGTCGAATGGTTTGGGCGGTTTTTACGGTGAGTTGTCATTCTCTACTGAAAGGTAATTTATTTGACGGACTAACTTGAAACACTAAACACACTTCACACCTATAAACTATGAAGAGGAACCTCTTATCAAACCCTCTTGCCAATGGGTTCTGGCCTTGTTACAGCAGTTATAATGTGGATGTAACTGATGTGAATTTATGATCGTGAGCCTGTGAGGCAATATACTTTCCTTGCTTTACAAGTCCCAAGCAGGTCTCACGTATTTATATTCAACTACAGGATCAAATCCCAGGTCAAGACACACAAGATAGTGCCTTATTAGCTCGAAAAAGATTCTTAGTGCAGTCATTAGACCTCGTAGGGCTGAGAATAACAGGAGCCTTTTGCCAGTCCTTCGGGTCCAGATTGTTGCGTCTCACGGCCTGTCTCATGTCTCGCCCCTTCCTCGCAAGGTTCTACGTCTCGCCCCTTCCTCGGCTCCAGAGACAATCCGGACCCAGCACAGCCCTCACTACTTCAAAAAAGTCCTTGAATACCTTATCTCCCGGGAGTGTCCTTGCATTTGGGTCAGAACTCTGCAGAAATGACACAAGGATACAAAAAATAATAAATGCACAATTGTATGTTTATATAGTTTTTCTTTTTGTCTTTAGCGCTCTGCTTTACAATTGTGATTTTTCTAGCCACCAGCACATGTACATACTTTACCAATAAGTGGATTACAGCGCATTGAATCTGGAAGAGTAAAGACAACATTCATATCTTTCACACTGAGCGAGGCATTGATATTACAGCTTGGGTCGGCAGCTAACAGTGCAAAATGCCAAGGGTGAATTTTCCAAAGGGTAAAGATAGAGGGAAAAAAGACAAAAAGTCCATTATTGTAGCGTTTTTTTTGGCACATCATTTTCACATTTTCGGCTTCGGATGAGTATAAATAAAAAGTCAGAGTCATGGTTTTCATTGTCAAAGTTGCAAGTCTTTTATGATTTACAACTTCAGTCTTTTGTCCAGGTCACATAACAGAAATCTGCACATCTGCTGTATGCTATTCCAGTTGTAATGCTCATTCTTTGACTTGCCTGTTTTAGCAAAGCGCAGGCCCACTCAGTTCCTATCGAGCACATGTCGTCAAACAGTTGCTAACACAACTTCATCTGCATACTGGATAAAATGCCTAGTCCGGAAGCTGTAAGTATAGGAGTGAGTAAATACATTAAACATTTCAAACATGATTCACTAAACATTTAAGTTATTGAAACACATTAATTGACAAGCCTATCAAATGGGAAGTTGCCAAGCCTAGTCTGATCGACTGATTCTACAGTTCAAAATAAGATTGAGTAAAATTAAATCAACTTCAGCATAAAAGCCATGCATCCAATGTCTCTGCCAAAAGAAAGCGGGCATATAGGCATTGCAGTGTGAATCCATGATAACAAAGCCCAAACAGCTCGCTCTGTTAGTTCTCCTAATCACCTTTCTGCCCTTAAAAGCCTCAGGTAATAACACCATCCATCACCAGCTTGTGCAGACATATGAACATCTAATACGAGTGTGTGCGTCAATGTTTAACAGAAAGGGCAAAAAAAAGAAAAAAAACAAGAGGGGTTTACAGAAACAAACACATAAGCTATCACTTCACCACAGTACTTTAATCAGAAGGGAAAAAACACTTGCCAGCATGTTCACACACATATGCTGACGCACAGATGCACACACAAACAAGCCAAAATACCCAGGACATGAACATGAGGAGAGTGGGTACATTAGTTCACGGCAGTTGCTCCTTAGTAATGAAATAGGGAAGTATTTTCAAGCAGCACGTATAGACAGTTGTGAGGAATTGTGCACAAATGTGAATCGGCACAACACTTGTTCGTTTCACTTAAATCACTGACTTTTTTTCCTTCATCGTACAAGATCAACTCCCTCTGGCCTTTGCTTTTCATCGTATTCAGTGTACATTTAACATTTACCACAGCCCTCGTTTCAGTGTCCTGTTGATGTCCTCTTGCAGCATTCACGAACTTTACGAAACTCCGCTCTGCAGACTTGGAACTTAAAGTCCAAGCGATTGTAATTCAGGGAACCATAACTACACATTTATGCATTACACAAATATTGTTTATTTTTCTTTTTTTCCTGCAATGCAGAACATGTAGGTCGAATACAAGAGCAAAACATTGCAGGTAAAGCCACTGCTTAAACAAGCACAGGTCATTTTTGAGATTTCTGGCTAATTTACCTCTATGCACCACTGCGCTGACGAGGTGACCTGAATTATTCTGTGTTCGTGTGACATCACCCAATCGTATTTTATGAATTCCGGTAGATGAATGAACATGGAGCCCAAATAGCCTGGGTTGAGAACATTGTGAGAAATTGACCTTAAGGAATTGTTTGATAGAAAATGTATACATTAAGAATCATCTACAAGGAGAACCGGGAATCCATGTTGAAAACTATTTTTTCCCTAATTTTCACAGGTCTTTAAGTACTCATAAACTATAACCTATGAAGACTACAATCTCACACTGCATTACAGCACAAACGCCACATAGACGGCCCTGCTTCGACAGCATTGTAGCCATGGAATAACAAGCAGGCCCTAAGGTAATGTTTCTATGAAAAGGTAGTTGCATATGTGCTGCTGGAAAATATTTTAATGAAGACACGAATACTCTGGGTGTTGCTGCTACAATTTACTTTTAAAAGTATGCTGAGATTTAAAAAATATGACTTATCCATAAATCATCTTTAGCGCTTATCCTCCACTCAGGGTCGCAGAAGTCTACCCCAGCTGTCATTGGGCGAAAGGCGGGGTTCACCCTCCCCAATCAATCACAGGGCCACATATAGAGACATACAAGCATCCATATGTCTCTGGGTGATTTGGGGGGGGTCTCTGCTGCATGGATTTGGACTGTGGGAGGAAACCCATGCAGACTGGTGGAGAACATGCAAATGCCACAAAAGGTCCTCTGTCAGATTTGAACCAAGGACCTTCTTGCTGTTAGGCAGATGCATGGACCACCGCACCACCCTAAATGCTAACTTTTCTTGAGCAATTAGATTTTTTTCACTTCATTTTTGTCCAAGTTTACTTTTGATAATGTATCTTTAGTTTATTTTTACCTGTCATTCTAGTTTTGTCCTTGACTTCTGTCTGTTGGTTGCACAGTGGGTGACAAATAAATGTAGCCGCTTTGAGTTACAGAATAATTTACACCCAGATCCAGTCTTCATGTGTTGTTCTGAGAAGTTTATTAAATACAGTCAGCGAAGCACCAGATTTGGTCATCCCATTTGTGCTGATGTTATTTTATCGATTACTTTTTAGACCACGAAGTTGAATGACGGAAAAACATATTGTGACATTTCAAACAATATAAATCAAGTATCTATTATGACAAATCATGGTGACATGTCCGAGGTGAAAGATGAAATGGTCAGATCTAAATTATAGATTTAAGATCAGTCTGTGATTTTCTGATGGCAAGTGTTGTCATTGTAAATTCACATTGTGGGATACCCTAAGCTGTCTCGGCCGGCATGCTTGTTATTCTGATGATGGAAGGAAAGGAGAAAAGGAGGAATAGCTTCCTGATCTTCATTACGAATGACTCAGCTGCTTTTCGTGGGCCGTCAGCATTTCCAAAGCTGATGACATTCCAGGGGCACTGCTGAGAGGGCTATTCAAGAAGGGAATTGTGAGTTTAAGACTAAGTCTGGTAAATTAAACTATAAGAGACACAGCTGATTGTATATTGAGTGCATATGGGAGACTCAGGATTGTCACAAGCTCTTTATATTAGTATTCTCAATATGATTACAGGCATGGATTTTTTGCTTTTCCAACTTAATGGTACTCAAAGGTCTGTACAGCCTTCTCTCTCTCTCTCTCTCTCTCTCACACACACACACACATTCAAACACACACACACACACACACACACACACACACACACACACACACACACACACACACATTTAAGCTATTTTCATACTCTGGTGATGGAGGTTGCAACAAAGGTGTCTCTTTGCTTATTAACCTTCAATGATTAGACTGTCGCTTTGCCTTCTGGGGCCGTGGTGATGACGGAACACAGTCAACTAAAAGTAAAAACTGTTCGAAGAGGAGTGTTAGCTTTACTTAATTTGAATTCAAGTCAAAATGACTGAAACCGGTGTCAAACTAAAGTTGTGAAGGCTTGTTATGTGGTGTTTGGACAACTCTACTGAGGCAGACTGCTAAGTAACCAATTAAGCAAACCAAGGCAGAATCACTAAATAATTTTATTTTCGAACCCTGGTTAGCGCTTCGACCTCAGGACCCTGGTTCGATTCCGACAAGGGGACCTTTCCGTGTGGAGTTTGCATGCTCTCCCCGTGTCTGCGTGGGTTTCCTCCAGTTTCCTCCCACAGTCCAAAAACATGCAGCAGGTTAAGTGTGAAAAAACAAATTGGGAAAATTTCCCTGAACGAGTAAGTGAATGGTTGTCTGTCTATATATGTGGCCCTGCGATTGATTGACTGGCGACCGGTCTAGGGTGTACCCCGCCTCTTGCCTGATGACAGCTGGGATAGACTCCAGCATCCCCCGTGACCCTGCCTGCAGGATAAGCGCCAGACGATGGATGAATATGCAAAAAGTAAGCTGTATCAAAATATTTTTAACCAAATTGAATAAAAATCTATGATTGGACTTCATTTTTACATCTCAACCTAACTATGACAATATGCGTTGTATTTTCTGTCATTTTAACCCATAATTTTCATTGCCTCGGCTAAGAAGAAATACTCCAACTACAAAATGCAAAATAATTGTAATCAGCAACTTGCAGCAGGAGCCACCAACGTAATAGGAATATTTAGAGCTCTCCTTTCCTTTAGGCTGTTCCCTTCAGGGGTCGCTTCAGCCAATCACCTGCCTCCATTCAACTCTCTCCTTTCCATTCGCTCCTCTCACACCAACTAACTTCATGTCCTTTTCCACTCCATCCATAAATCCAACCTCAGGATCCTTCTACCAATACATTCACAATCCCTCCTCTGTTCATGTCCAAACCATATCAGTCTGACCTCTCTGACTTTATCCCCAAACCATCAAACATGTACTGCTGATGGACTCATTCCTGTTTCCATCCATCCTCCTCACTCCTAAAGAGAGCCTCAACATTTTCATCTCTTACTACCTCCAGCTCTGCCTCTGTGTCTGTTCCTCACTGCCACTGTCTAATCGAGGCAGCACTGCTGGTCTCACCACCGTCTTGCACACTCTGCCTTTCATTCTTGCTGATACTCGTACATCACACATCACCCCTGACACTTCTCTCCACCCGTTCCAAACTGCTTGCATTCGTTTCTTCACCTCTTTTCCACACTCTCCGTTGCTCTGGACTGTTGACCCTAAGTACTTAAAATCCTCCACCTTCTGTATCTCCACTCCCTTTAACCTCACCGTTCCACTTAGGTCCCTCTCATTCACACACATGTATTCTGACTTGTTGAAGCAGGCCTCCATTTCTCTCCTGTCCAGGGCAAACTCTCTAACTTTCTAGATTTTCCTCAATCAATGCAGATCAGAATGTCATCTGCAAACCTTTTAGTCCATGGAGATTGTTGTCTGACCTCATCTGTCAGCCTGTCCGTCACCAGTTAGAGATATGTAGAACTTACACACTGAAAGAAGGCCTTATGAAATTAGGAAAAGACAAAAAAGAAAACACAAAAATATAATTTCCGTGGGATTCAAGTTTTCATTTGGATATTGCGTGTCAGTTTGTCTGCAGGGATTTCTCCCCGAACGGCTGCTTTGTTATTATCAACTTAAAATAACTGCTGATTTTTCAAGGCAGTTCATTGCCCCCTCTTGTTGTTTTTAGGAGAATGAAAAGCCACTGAGGCCATTGTAGAATTCTGGGAGTCCGCATAACAGTGACACCTTTCTCGGTTGAAGGGGAACAATACCTCTTATAGTTGATTCGGTTCACCGTCATACAGCTGAGCAGCAACCAAAACGCCTTCTGTCATATCGCCTCACAGAATTTCATTCACAATATTTATTGTTGTAAACTGGATGATCGTTCAAGCATTTGTGGGTTTCTTTGACAGAGCATGAGGTTTACAAAAGATCTCGGGTATTAAGGAATAAGATATGACAGCATTCAAAACAATGGCTTGCCATAGATTTGGAAATAATGCCATTATTGGGGATGCCAACTGACATACAGTACTTATATTATATAAAAGCAAAAAGCAAATTGCCACAGCTTTGAATGTAGATGGATTTGTTTAGTTGTTGCATGTTTATTCCTGTATGCGTGTATATGCGTAAATACATAAAAAGTCTGCTCGCTGTATCTTCTTTTCAATATTACAACCACCTTTCATATATTTGTTTAGATATTTAATAATCTGACAGAAATACGGTTTCATTTAGAAAGAAAAAGATAAAATAAATAAATCCTGAAAGAAATGAATGAATAAATTAAAAGATGCTCTTCAAATGCTAAACACAACTGAAAAGATTTAGGTTTTTTGTTTTGATTTTTTTTTTTGTCAGATGTATTTTGGGTTGTTTTTTTCTTTTGTTGTGTTTTTGTTTGTTCTTGTTTTTATCTTACCATCTAGGGCACCTTGCAAGGGTGCTGGATTTATTGGTTTGAAGATCAAGTGGAAATCGCTTTCCCGATGCTTCGGCTGTTTTAATTTTTACCAGGTTCAAACACTCGTTCAGCCAATCATTTGTCTTATGAGTAACACCAGCGATAACTATCAGTTGAAGTGACGAAAATGTGTCTGTGGCAGATATTGTGTGGATAATGGTATAGATATTGCTAAAAGCACCAATGTTATCAGAACTGCAAAGAGGAGTAAATAAAGACGACTGCTTTCTTCAAACGGAGAGATGCTGTTCGCTGTTCTCCCCACTGACTCCATCTTTTGTCTTTGGCTTCAGCTTTGATATGTAATAGAAAAATTGTTCACTCACCCACCTGCTGAGTATCTTTTAAAAGTTTCTGCCCCCCTCTGAACATGTTTTCACCCATGTAACAACAAACTATGTATACCTTAAACAATCAGTCTTGTCAGGTTATCCCCCCTGTGTCCCATTGAGATCCAGTATAAATGTATTGTTTCCTTTTTATGTCTTTATTCTATCACCATTGCTGCAGATAATCATGCACTGATATAAAATATGTAGCGCTGGCAGAGAACCAGCATGAAAGTTAAAGGTTTTACCTTTTCCCAGAGAACTGAACCATTTTCTTTTGTTGAGCCACTAGGTCAATTTCCTGACATTTTCTTTCCTACCTTTTTCCATTTCTTTTCTTAATAGTTGTATTTCAATGCTCTCAGGGCCTTTTTTTGTCGGTGTGCACTATGAATATACAGATTAGATATGGATAAGTGTATATGACAGAGACATTGGAGTGAGAGAAAGACAGACAAGTGGCAAATGTTGGAATGAGCATATCAAAAGAACTGAATTACAAATTTTCAGTCTGTTCTGGCACATTTGCCACTGAGTTTCTTAATTCTGTTCAGGTAAAGATAACTGCAGAGGAAGAATCTCAAAACTGAGACGCTTATCTGTTTTTTACCTCTTCCAGTTTTTATGTTCCTATCCTTTCCATTCACAAACACGCGCACCAGTTTAGCTGTCAAATGTATGCTCATTCAAAATGACCGGCAACTCTTGATGATATAGCAGAAAATAAAATGCGACAAGAAAATAACATGCATCTCACCAATAGGCCATCAAGCAGAAATATGAAAGAAAGTGACTATAATTTTGGAACCAGCATTCCAGTATGACAGTACAAAATGGAAGAAATAGAAGCTATTTAGCTGCAACTAGTGTGTAAGAAATTGTGACTTTAACCAGTTACATCCCCAATCCTCTGATGGTAATAATCATCATCATCATCATCATCATCATCATCATCATTTCTGCTGTTCAATTGCGCAGAAAAAAATTCCCACTATCCTAAATGAAAATTCCTCAATCTCACCAAATGAAATGAAATGAAGTTTTTGTAATTTAGTCTCCTCATATATTCATTATATGACCATTGTTACAATCGTTCATAAGTGCGTGACTGTTTGTGTGTGTATATATGTATGTATGTATGTATGTTTGCGTGTGCGTGCGTGTACATATGTATACATCTATATTAACAGTACAGACATATTTTTGTTTTTGTGTTTAGATCACATGTATGTAAAGATACTCCCTTCAGCGTCCTCTTCGTCAACCAAATGGTCTCCTAATTGATGGACATTCCAGGACCCCCATCAACAAGAGGCATCCTTGTCAGGTGAATGAACCACCTCAGCTGACTCCCATCAACATGAGGGAGGAGATTTATTGTGACAATATCTGTAAAAATGACAAAGAAATCCCTAAATTATACAAAACCTATGCATTATTCGCAATTAAGGAAAAAAAAAGTGAAACATGAAATTCGTGAACTCCGGTGGATGAGCCAGGATTTAATTTAAAAAGCATGTGAAACCTTTCTTTGTCAGACTAAAATATGTAAAGATAATGCATGAGCATTATAAAGAGTTTAAGGGAAGCCTTGGGGAGTTAAATGGAGCGATGAAAGGTCACAATCAAAAAAAGCAGTGACTGGGTCTGGATGCTCGGGTTTGTTTCTACACAGATATATGCATTAGATTTCGACTGTAAGATCAAAATCAAATCACTTTTAAAACTCTCTTGCCCACCCGACTAGTACACTGTTATGTTGTACATTAATATGAGAACAGCCTAAGCAAACTTCCTCTTCTCCTGCACCAGTACGCAAAACTAGGATCCAAATACAAATAGTAGGTTCTCCTATAAATATCTTGAAATACCGTTGAAAGGATTTCTATTGTGTACTTTTTTTTAGAAAACGCATCAGTGAATTATCATTCCTGTTAATAAAAGAGTCACTGTGATATCTTATGTAAACCAATTGTGACTTCAATGCACTGACAAGTGCCTCCAATATAGATATGGAGCTGAAATTATTTAAGAAATCCAAGCTGAAAAAATAGAAAAATAAATGATGGCCTGTAATCATTGTGGGGTTTTTTTTTTATGTTGTTGTTTTCTTTTTTAAACTGGCAACAAACAGAATAATAGTCAAGGTCAAAGCAATTTTTAATTTTTATTTGATTTGATTTTTTTCATTTTAGCGGCCCAGTGTTCCTGCTAAAGTCAACTAATCAAAAATAATTTTAGTAATTTAATCGTGAGTCTCTTTGACCTCTATTTTTGAGAACTGCGAACAGATTTCATTCCTTCGTTAATTTAATCACTCTTTTGATAAGGCTACTACTCGCATTGGGATTTAAAGATAAGAGTAAAATCAGCAATTAAATCTGAGTTGATCAAGCATGGATCCAAAGTTAATCTATTTTACTACATTTTTTGTTGCAGCATAGTGAAGAGTCCTAATCTATATATTCGGACGAGGTAAAATCTTAAAAACAGACATAAAAACCGAAATCTCAAGTGGATCTTGCGTTAATAGAACATAAACCTTCGCCTGTAACAATGTACAAATCCAGTAATGGTTCATACGCCTTTTTAAGAGAGTGTCGAGGTAACTAATTCATCGTTTAGTCACCTTGACAGCCTGCAAGTTGAAGTTTAAAGAGAGATAAGAACCTGGGCAGATATGTGACAATAAGCTAGAGGCAGTATATCCCTCCTGACAGAGATTTCCTTTGTGGTTAAGCAAAGACTTTGTGATTATTCCACTTTCTTGGTGCTGAAAGTGAACCCCAAAGGAGAAATCTTCATTGGTATTCACATTGTTCACAGATGTTGTAGGTTTGATTTGTGAACCCGTGCACATTGTTTCTAATTTATCCACGGGGGTGGATGGGCTTTAAAGACTGTGGAATTCAGCAAACATGAACAATAAATCTGTTTAGCCACATGAACAAATAAAAAACATCCTCAGGGGTAATGGAAAAATGTCGAGATGAAAGCAAGAGACGGTCACATACAAGATTTGAATTTTGATGCACATCAGCAAAGCTATGAGTACAAAGATATGAAACAAAAGCTTTTAGTTGACAGCTGACCATAACTGATGAGCTGTATGTATACAGTACATTACAACATCAGTATTGGTAACACAACTTAGACCGACAAGTTCAGCCTGATGGTCCAACCAACAATCACAGAACTGAGAGGAGAGGTGATGTCAAAGGATGCGCAAGAATTTGGCCTTAATATTCATCCAAGTACCTGTTAAAATCAGTCGTTATACTAAGTGGTATGTTCGACAAGAACTCTGCCAAATTGATGGCAGGGCTCATGAGTATCTTCTATTCATCACTTGAAAACAGCCAGAGCTGCGCATTGCTGTTCAGACACGTAATGCGTTAAAAATGTATTAATGTACCTGAGAGTAAAAAAATATAAAAGGATATAAACTTAACTGTCACCATGTAGACTCATTAAAACATAACTTTTTACCACTTTTGAGCGCTCTTCTGTTCTCTCATTATAGATTGTCTATCTTAGCATGATGTGGGGATCCATTTGACTGGAGTATTGTCATTTAAGATTTTAGACAGATACTTCAGCAGCACACATTGATTTAACTGTGATTTTAAGTGAAATGGTTCAGACAGCCTCATTTTCCAAAGTATTCACACAATTAGAAAATTTAATTTTGGAACACAAGGCCTGGATTAAGTTTAAACCTGCCTCGTACTCCATGACTTGAAATCTGTCATGATAATTGATCCCAACTGTCATAAAACATCATCACGGAAGTATCTGTCTTCATTAGTACATAAATTTACATGTTTAATACGGGGGCACATAAATAGAACAAGAAACGGTACGGTAACCCAAATCGAGAATTCGTATTAGTTAAATGCACTGTATGTCTCTAAATGTGACCGCGATCGGTCCAGGGTGGTCCACCTCGCACCAAATGAATGTTGGGATTGGCTTCAGACAGACAGACAGACGGACGGATAGATAGATAGATAGATGCAACCCTGAGTGCAGGATAAGCAGCAACAGTTTGTATATCTTCTGTATACACTGCGTAAATACACAGTATGTGTATGTGTTTGTGTGTGAGTGTGTATCTCTTTATGTATGTGTGTTTATATGTATATACATATATGTATACTATGTACATCAACTGTATACATACAAGATGAGACAGACAAAATGTACTTATAGAATAATGATGGAAAGTATATATGCAGAATGAGATGGGTAATTAACTTACAGACTATCTCTGGAGAAATTCAAAAATTAATATAAGCTGAAAGCAAAAAGGAGGCAGATAAGAGTAGAGTTAATATAATGTAAAATTCTTTTTTAAGACACTAAATCAGAATCAGTGACCATGACTAAATTATTTATAACTCATTTTTACCATAAGGAGATATGCTCTGCTGTTGCATATAAAGAAACAGAAAACTGTGGTTTTGCTGCTAAATATGACTGTTCAGAGGAAGTAGGGTGTGCAGGAACATTTTGATGAAACCTTTTATGTCTGATGCTGCAGGTGTTCTGCAACTGGAAACGACTCAGAGATGTCTGAGGCTGGCGTCTGTTCAGCACTTTTCCAAAAAAAACATTTTGAAGCACTTTCGTCATTATCATTCTCATAAAACCAAACTGTGCACTTTATGAATGGGTGGTGGCTGAATGTCTAAAATCTGCCAACAACTGTGAAGAAATACAGGGCAAAGAAAATATGGGATGGTTATTGGCTTTTCTTTGCGAGGAAACTGAGGTAGTGTTTCATTTAGAGAGGGGATGACAAAGTTAACACGTAGCGTAGAGAGATAAAAACTACAAAATGGAGCTGCCAAACCTTAAATATGAAACCCATGAAGTTCGCATGAGGTTGCTGAAAGCTTTGTGCTGATACAAGCTGTATGAACTGATGGAAAAATGCTCACTGATCATAAACATTATGATCATTCATGAACAAAGCGTAGCCACGGCTCAGTGACACACCCAGGCATCGGATGGTAGCCTGTGTTGTCAAATAGAGATCAAACTGCTGATGGGTCTCGATGCATTGCAGATGGTTTGGACCAGGACTCCTGCTAGCCAGTCCAGTATGTCTGTGTTGATCCCTGTCCACCGAGAGCATCTATAGCAGGGATGCAAATGTCATCTGGATGGCGAGGTGAGAAAAGGCACCAGGGTGCACCGCATATAACGTGGTGCTTTTGGTGACGTTTCCTCAGGAAAACCTTGATCCTGTCGTCCATGTAGCTGTCAGTTAAACACAAACATCCAGATTACACATGGTGGCAGTGACCTCATTCAATCTGAGCATCTGTGGGATGTCCCGAACAAGCAAGTGTAATTCAGGGAAACCACAGCTTGCATCTCGCAACTTTGGAGGATCTACTGCATACGACATGGTGCAAGATAACGGAGTGAAATGTCACTGAGGTGGTGCTCTCGCCACGGCAGATGGTGGATGTGAAGCTCCTTATTCAAAATCTGTGCAGATCGAAGAATACCCACAAAAGGGGGCTTGATAGCTAATAAAATGAATGAATTAATTAACATAAAAAGTCTTGGTTGCTTGCTTCAAATTTTGACTCCTAACTGGTTTTCTTCCATAAGGCTCTACGGTGGCTGGCACCAATGGATTTGCATTGCAGCCAACTTTTACTGCTGTATTCCCTTAGCCCTCATTGCTTTCAGATCCGTCACACATTTCATCTCCTCAGCCCTGTCTCCGTTCCCTATTTAGTTGAATTTTCCACATACCCTAATCGGTGCATCTCTCCTCCTGGTCTGACTTTCATGTATATACTATCCGCATGTTAAAATAATAGGCTCCAAGGTTTCAGCCTCAGTACAATGATCACACGGGCCTGTCAGATAATTTCCTCTAATGAACAGTGTAATATTGAGATTACTGTGCCCATTTCTCAGTCTGCTCATTATCATTTTGCACTTTGCATTTTGCCCATCTAGGCCCCGTAATTTCTTCTGTGTTTTGGACTGAATGCAAATATCTCTGTTTTTGCTGCATTATACTTTCACTGCCACCACTAGTGTATGTACTTTCCTCCGCTCAATGGCCTTACCATCTGAATTTCATAATCCATTGTTAATTTCAACTACCCCTTTTGACTTTTTCCTTTTCCAATTCCCGTGCCCTTTCATTTCCAATGATGCCAAAATGTGTTGTAAACCGTACGAGAGACCTTTTTCCCTTGTTGAGCCATGACAGTAAACAACAGCTCATAGCGCAGATCCGGATGCCCCCTGGATGTACCTGTCTTAAAGCTTGTTAATGCAGACACAGAATCGCTACAGTTTAATTGCTGCAGCTGGCCTGCTCACCCCATTCTAATGCCATCAGTGTGGCAAACTACTCACACATTCAGACAATCAGATGTTCTTTTGCTAGATGCCAGCCAAGGGACAACCACTGCAGCCCCTGTGGCCTCGTTTAAGGATCCTTTTATCAATCAGCAAGGATTTGCATGCTGTCTTTGTACTTCCACTCTGTAATTTTAATATGCACCAACTTTATCTGCAGTCCCGTTATTATGAATATTAGTTTGTCCAAGTGTACAAAGTTTCATAAACTGAATCAAGTTTCATGGGCATTGCAAATCCAAAGCATTTGCGGTATATTTTTTCTTTATAATGAATCTTCTGTTGCTCTTAAACTTGGCTTTGCTGCTTTCATCGCTTTTCCAGCAAGCTTCAGCACCTTCATGGGTGGCAACTGTGCAGCACAGTGACCGTCACCTCTTCCCTGTGCCTTCCTAAATTAGTCCCGAGAATGTCAACCAGTCAGAGACGTCACAAAACCGATTGGCATTTTCCCCATTCTCAGCTTGGACTGCACAGTTCGAAATTCTCCTTGATACACTCTAAATATCCAAGTTTGGATTCATGTCCAGGTCTGGCTGATGATTTATACATGTATTTACAGTCTTCACTGAGGTTTTACCGCCGTTGCCCCTAATGGGGGTTGCATTTGCACCTGCTTCTAGTTCTATTTCTCTTCGTGCTCGCCGCGGTCAAAGTTGTCTTTCAAGTCCAGTTGTCCTTATTCCTGGCTTTAGTCGCATTTATGTTTCATCCTTCTTCAATCAGTCGTTCGCTTTCAAATGTTTCCTTTAGGTCCGTAAAACCTCAATAAACATTTAATTTCCTCTGCACTGTCTTCAAACCCTGCCTCTTCCATTTCTTCGACTGTGTCATCGTGCTCTTTCTTTCATGTATATATTTCTTTCATGTGAAAAAAAAAAAGTTTGTTCACTCTTTCTTTGTCAAAGCCCCTTATCTTTCACTACGGATTGTGGGTCAGGCTGGAAACATCCTCAGTTGACATGGGGGAAGAGCCGGTTACACCAGGGACCTGTCACCGATCAAAAAAACAAGGCCACGTACAGAGATGTTCAACCATTCGATTTCCCGTTCACGCCACAATTTACTTTTCAGTTAGCCTACTGCATTTGTTTGAACATTTGGGGTGGGCGGGTGGGAGAGTGGGGGGCACATTCATTCATTCACGGGGAAAAAAAAACAAAAACATGAGGCATATGTGCCCAGTGTCTAGTGTGTAAACATTCGTGGAGTATTCCTATGGGTCGGTCCTACAGTCATAAAAGAAAGTTACATTGCGGTGATATCACAGAATAAAGGATCATGTTGACTGCGGTATCATACAGCAATACATTGCAGTGTTGTGATGTCGTCATAGCCTTTCCATTGTTGCTTGAACAGCGTGCACCTTTACGACTTCACAACTCCCTATGTGAATCATCGCACGCCGTCATGATGTCATGACACCCTCGTAACATAGCATTTAGAATACAGTCACATTGTCTCAACTGATATTTACTGTTTTATGTCAATTTCATTTCCCCTCTCTGTACTCCTGAAAAGGGTTCGTGAGTGGGCATGTTGAGACGGAAGGGCTAAGTGTGAAATAGCGCACATACCGAAGTCACAGCAGATGGATGAATGGACAGATCAGTGGATGACGTGAATGAATAATAGAAAGAATGGATAAGAGTCAGCCATGTGATCCATTAGGTTCCTTTTCAAAAATTAAGTTTCCATTTCCAAGCGCCCTGAAACATATTAAATATATGAAGACTCTTCACAGTAATCCTTGTCGACCACATGCGGCAAAGCCCAAATCCGCTTTTTGCAACCCAAACGGTAGATTGGGTCCCTCGGATATAATAGATGTCAACCAAGGTTCTGCTGCTCCGAATAGCATCCTGACTTACATGTACAAAGGAACACACACATACACGTACCCTTATGCACACGAGCGCACGCGCGCACACACACACATGCAACAGTTCACTTTTCATTCAATATGCAAATTGAAACCGCAGTTCATTTGCTGATGGGGAGAGGATTCATGCTCAATTATATGTTAATGGGTCGGGTATAGCGGCGCGCTCAGACCAATAGAATGTATGAGATGATTTTTCATTAAGTCAAATCTGACTTAAATGTCCTCAGTCAGTTGAAGTAATCGGGAACTTAAATTGCATGTGTGCTTTCACACGTACGGTCACACGCACACGCACACGCGCACACACACACACACTCGTGTAGCTTGGTTTGAATTAAATAGTGAGGGACCGAACAACAGGGGGCGTGAGTGCGCCGGAGGTGGACGCCTCGTATCTTACACACACAGGAGTCCCGTTTACACACACACACACACACACACACACACACACACACACATACACATTCCCAGGTTCTTAAGTGAAGCAAGTGAAGAGTGCATATCAGCAAGGCAGAAGTGGACGTGCATGCGTGTGGTGTGTGCGTGCGTGCATGTGTGCGCATCCGCTTTAACAGTTCCCACAGCGTGACCTTTGACCCGCGTTTAACCTCCCCTCAACCGTCGCAGCTGAGCTGCAGTGAGTACACACACGCTTATGAACTTTTCTGCCAAAAAAAAAAAAAACGAACTAATCGCCTGAGCAGGGAGAATTCACCTAAAAAAAAAAGTCGGAAATTAGAAATGCAGACAGAGGGGGGGGGATGTGCGTGTGTGAGTGTGTGCGTGTGTGAGTGTGTGTGTGTGTGGGGGGGGGTTAATAGAGCAGCGGCAGCAAGAAGCCTCCGGTTGTGTTGAATAGCAGCAGACCGATGCTGCATTGCGCTCCTCATCAGGCAGGTCGGTCCGCCTAGAGACAACATCCTCACATTGCTGAGCAGGATATACATGCTATTCATATAAGAAAGAGGAAAAGAGGAGGGGGGCAGTTTTAAAATAAATTATTTTAAATTTAATCCATGATAAATGCAAATAGATGCAGCAGCAGAGCCCCCCGTTTTATTTATGTTGCTCTTAATTTTACGTTACCAGGTGATCATATTATGACTTCTCATTTAGATATATGACATCATCTATGAGAATTAATGAAGCTTTTTTTTTTTTTAATGTGACTGCCTGAGTTCTCCCGGGACTAAAAAAAAAAAAAGGGATCACTCTCTTTTCTTTCCTTGTTTGAATATGTGAATAAAGACATTTTGCCACCAGGAAGCTGAGCGCGGCTGGGACACCAAGCCATTTAATCTTCCTGTTTGACAGAGAGAGGAGGGTTCGGGGGGGGGGGGGGGGCTTTGGGGGGGGGGGTAGGGGTGTTCCCTGGGAACCGCAAAAACCAACAAAAGGGTCCCAACACCGCCCCTTTTC
>CAAKHD010013563.1:88436-112249 GCA_901007705.1 Fistularia tabacaria | reverse complement strand
CAAAGCAGGTAAGCGGAGCTTGGTCGCAGAAAACGGCCTTGTAATGTCTTTTTATACAAATAGGTGTTTGTATACGGGGGGCGCGGTGTTAGAGGGGGGAGGGATGAGGTCTGTCCTCGGTAACCGACATACACACCAACAGCGACCCAACACCGCCTCTGCTGCCTCTCCCGTTACAGCTCAGCGATCGAGTTACGACGGCCGGGGAAAATGTTGCGGTAGTGCAGGGGAGGGAGAGAGAGAAAGACTGCAGCATCGCTGGAGACCGGCAACAGCAGCAGTCCCGGCCGGTGCAGGTAAAGGGAATAAAGACAGAGCGGGAGGAAGAGGAGGAGGAAGAAGAGGAGGCGGTGCATGTGGTGGGGAGAGAGTGAGAGAGAGAATGCGGGACTCCTGGAGGAAGACGCATCTTTACTCGGCCCATCACCGAGATCCCGATCACGAGCTGCACGGGATTACATTCAACTGATGCTGAATTCGGGATCTCCGGGATTCCTCACTTAACAATAATAGTAGTAATAATTTTTTGAAAAAAAAACAACAACCTATGAAGCTTTTTTTTATTCTTTTTTTTTTTTTGCTGATGAGAAAGAAAGAAACACGAGAAAGAAGTCGCTCTGGCGATCACTCCTGTTTTCCAATAACTTGCGCGAAGGAATCCGGAGGCTTTGGCACATGGCTCCACTGCGGGGTGGGAAAAGAGACACACGCAACTGGATTTTAAGGTAAAAAAAAAAAAAAAACACCTAAAAAAGGATTCCAGTTTTCTTTTTTTTTTTTTTTTTGTTTTTTGGGGTGTGTGTGAATATATATTCCTGGCGTCCCGAAAGCCGAGCGGCGTGTGCGTCTCCCCCCCCCTCTCCTCCTCCTCCTTTTGTGTAGAAGTGCTGCATTGCAGTTTCTAACTGTGAAAAACGCAGGAAAAACCCGGTGTCCCAAATGTGACAGGAATAAAAAAATAAATAAAAAAGACAACTCACGAATGGCATTTCGAAGTGTTACGCGTTCTCCCTGCGGTGACGGGATACTCCGGATTGTGGAAGAGAGAAGTGGATTAATGAATGGCAATTAGTTTCTTTTTTCCCTCATTTTTCTCATTGGCTTTTTTTTTTTTTTTTTTTTTCTTTTAGTATCTTTGTGTCGCCCACATCTATCGACACCACCGAGTCAATAAAGAAGTTATAAAGAGACTCCGGAGCGCAGGGAGAGGATAAAGCGGACAGGATAGAGAAGCGGTTTTTCTTCCTCTTCTTCTTCCCCGGGACCTCAACCATCAGTCCGCAGAGAGAAAGCGGGAGGAAGGATAAATCCCACACACCCACACCCGACGAAGAAGAGCCGAGAGAGCCGCACCTCCGAGGTGTGAACGGGGGGCGTGGGGGAGTGGAAGTTGCCCGAAGAGACCCGAGAGGAGGACGGGACCATGCCGAGGCTTGGTGCAGTGCACTCCTCCGCGGCGCAGGCTCCGAGCCTCCTGCTGCGGCTGCAGCTTCTGCATCTTCTGCTGCTGCTGCTGCTGACTCAGCTCCCGGTTGCCGACTCAGCTCTCCGGTACCGGGTGGCGGAGGAGGGCCAGCCTGACGTCAAGATAGGCAACGTGGCCGCCGACCTGGGGCTCACGGCGGGCACGGGCAGCGGGGATGTCACCTTCGCCCTGGAGAGTGGCTCTGAGTTCTTCAAGATTGATAATGTGACAGGTGAGCTGACCACAGGCCCGCGGCGCATTGACCGGGAGAAGCTTCCCCAGTGCCAGATGATATTTGATGAGAACGAGTGCTTCTTGGACTTTGAGGTGTCGGTGATTGGCCCGTTGCAGAGCTGGGTCGACTTGTTTGAAGGTCGTGTGGTCATAACAGACATCAATGACAACACCCCCTCCTTCCCCTCACCGGTTCTCCAGCTCTCAGTCGAGGAAAATCGCCCGATTGGCACGCTTTACCTGCTGCCCACGGCGACAGACAGAGATTTTGGACGAAATGGGATCGACCGATATGAGCTGATCCAAGATGGTGGATCCGGATCAAGTTCCACGAGGCGCCCAACGGGAGGAAATCCTATTGGTAGGCTCGATGGACTTGGCGATCGGAGAGGTCGCAGTGGAGACGTTGGAGGAGGAGCGAGGAGTAGTGTTTTTGAACTACAGGTGGCAGATATACCAGACGGGGAAAAGCAGCCTCAACTCATCGTGAAAGGTGCGTTGGATCGTGAGCAAAAAGACTCATATGAACTGATCCTCCGAGTTCGGGATGGAGGGAACCCGCCTCGTTCATCTCAAGCTCTTCTACGTGTTTCCATTACTGACGTGAACGACAACAGCCCACAATTCGAAAGGTCCACATATGAGGCAGAAATGGCCGAAAATGCTCCTCCAGGCACGCCCGTCCTCCAGGTCAGAGCCACAGACCGTGACATCGGAGTCAACGGGCAAGTTGAGTATGTCTTTGGAGCTGCCACCGAATCCGTCCGACGACTCCTCCGTTTGGACGAGGCAACTGGATGGTTGAGCGTCCTACACAGGATCGACAGGGAAGAGGTGGCTCAACTGAGATTCACAGTAATGGCCAGGGACAGGGGTCAGCCACCGCGCACTGACCGAACCACAGTGGTTCTGGCCGTCCGGGATGAAAATGACAACGTCCCCGTTGTGGAGATCCGAAAAATCGGACGGATTCCTGTGCGAGACGGAGCAGCTCTGGTACCAGAGAACGTTCTGGTGGACACCCCGGTAGCCCTGGTGCAGGTGTCAGACAGAGACCAGGGGGAGAACGGAGCTGTGACGTGCACCGTCGTCGGGGATGTCCCGTTCACTTTGAAGCCCGCTGGTGAGACAGCGCTACCACCTTTACCTGCAGATGAAGCTTTCGACAGGTAAGCCAGAAAACATTTCTTCAGTAAATTATACAAAATCTCCATTGACTTTTTAACAATTGAGAACTGCGATCATATCAGCAGATAGTTTCCGATCAACCCCGAGGGATGAATTTGACAGATTACAACTTAAAACCAGATTTTATGACATGGAAGCGTCTGTATTCAAAACTAGTTCCTGACTTTTCAGTTCCCTGATGGAAGATAAAATGGTACATATCGGTGAGGAAATCGAGGAAATACAAGCGCTTTCATAGTAATACATCACGGTTAGTCTCTACATATCAGACATAGGGGCAAAACACCAACCAATATGAGTATAGAAAATAATCATAAAGCCTAATATGTTTAACTAATGGGCATAAATGTATCTGAGAACAGTACCCAGTTAAAGAAGTACATAAAGATTGGTAATTTTATTCAAGAAAATGTCCATAATTATTAGACGCTTGTTCATTGAATAAGAAATCATTTCTCAGTTAATGTAAATTTAAATACCACCGAGTGGCTACTAACATTGACATTGCCTGTTAAATATACATAAAGTCTGTCTGTCTCCGGAATGTTCAAATATCTTATGTAACATAATTTATAGACTTATACAAAGGACATGTTTTTTTATCAAACATCATCCTACAATCTTAACCGGGCAGATTGCTTCAGTGCTGAAGTGCCTTAGCCATTAACAAGTTCCACTGAGAATTCACCTAAGAGCGACTGAAGTGGTGTTTCATACAGATTTTATTTCCACTTTCCTTTTCTGTTCAATGGTAGAAGTCATTCACAGAAGCGCAAAACTTTGTGTACACATAATGACAAAAGTCAACCTATTTTCTTGTTCGTTTACCAGTTTTTTTGTGGGTTTTGTATAGAATACATTTCCCAGTGCAGACATCACTTATCAGTGTGCCGATGACAGTTGTTTGGATCTTTACTGACAACATTTGAATAGATGCCGAGTCATTCTACAGAAATGGTTTCGATTTCTCGCCATTTGCAACTTGGTTTGTTCTTGTCCAAAACAATTTGACTTTGACTTAGCAGTTTTTGAACTGTGATTATATTCTGCTGAGTAAGAGCCAATACTCTCAGTTCAGAGCAGTAACTAATAGGTTGGGCTGAAATCTCATACGGCTTTTTTTTTTGGTCAAGCAAAATGATCAGTTCTTTTACCTGTGTTATAAAGTGCACATGTTGTATAAGAACTGCAATTATCCAATGAACTTGTCAATTTATCCTGCAGGAACAAGAAAAAATATTTCTTACATACCTCTGCCCTACTGGACTACGAGATCATCAAAGAGTACAGCGTTACCATTGTGGCAGTAGATTCTGGAAGCCCCAGTCTGTCCAGCAACAGTTCATTGATGGTGCGGGTAGTAGATATCAATGACCATGCCCCAAACTTTGCCCAAAGTGTTGTGGAAGTGCACTTTGCTGAGAACAATTCACCCAGTGAAAGAGTAATCACAGTGGTGGCCACAGACGCAGATAGTGGCAAGAATGCCGAGATTGCATATTCCCTGGACCCTGCCGGGAACGGGCCGTTTTACATAGATGCAGATAATGGAGATATCCGTGCCACAGGTGTATTGGACCGCGAAAAGCAAGCGAGGTATGAACTCCGTGTGATCGCCCGGGACAAGGGCACCCCTTCTCTACAAGGCTCTGCTACCGTGGTCGTTCAGGTGACCGACCGTAATGACAACGCACCAAAGTTTGTTCAAGAAGTCTTTACATTCTACGTCAAGGAAAACCTGCTTTCCAACAGCCCAGTTGGCATGGTCACTGTGACTGATGATGATGAAGGCGAGAACGCAGAATTAAGTCTGTTTGTAGAGATGGATGGAGATGATCAGCGCAAGGCCGGGGAGAAGACGGAAGGAGAAGATGGACAGAAAGAGAGAGAGGAGGTTTTCTCAATTGAAAACAATACAGGAACTATCTTCTCGTCTTTATCCTTTGACCGGGAGAAGCTTTCCACCTACACCTTCCGCGTTCGGGCTGTTGACGGAGGGGAACCCCGAAAAACTGCCACTGCCACTGTCTCACTCTTTGTGACGGATGAAAATGACAACACCCCCTCTATCACGTCTCCGGCCAACGAGTCTTACACACTCCTTCCGCCTGCCAGTAATGCCCGCACCATTGTCAGGACTGTAACTGCCACAGACTCAGATACTGGCCCGAACGCAGATCTCCGCTACGCCCTGGTGGGAGGGAATCCCTTCAGACTCTTTGAGATCGGCCACACAAATGGAGTGATCACGCTGGCTGAACCTCTTGAGCGACGCCACAAAGGTCTCCATCGCCTGGTGATCAGGGTCAATGACAGCGGGATCCCCTCTCTTTGTGCCACCGCATTGGTCCACGTCTTCATTAATGAGAGCTTGGCCAATGCAACCCTTGTGGACGCACAGGTAATTATATGTGTGAGGAGATATACTTAGTCAACATTTCAACCCCTGGCAGAATATATTAAAATCCACTCAATTTGAAATTAAAGGAGTCGTAAGTGGAATACGTAATGTCCTGTCCTATTTTAGTCTGAGCTCATCAGTGTTTTTCCAGAGTTGGTAATGATACTTAAAAGTGATAGTGACAATACTGTCTTTTCATCTATTGAAATAATGGTCATAATGATAAAAATTGCACCACCGCCCCCCAAAAAGGGGGGGGCTAATTACATATGATTTTTGCCATCTAAATTTAACTGGTCCGAAGACTTCTTTCTTGATAGAACGGGATAAATGGATAATTTCTCCATTCTGGTTCTCCATATCTGAAGAAATAATTGTATCTCCATATTTGTTCCAGATTGAGATCCCCATTTATCCTTTGAAGGCTATTGGCGACTCCAGCTTCTTTTTTAGTTTAGATCGTCCTGGAGTGTGTCTTTGTCCAGCATGCAGTTGCATAATGACTATGTGGTTAAAATAACTGTTATTAGTGAAGTGGTTCCACTTTTATGGTACAATGAACCCCGAGCTAAGAGAATTAGGTGTACGAGTGTATTAGGTTCAGAGAGAAAGAGTGTGATGGGTGAATTTGTTCGAGAGGCAGAGAGAGAGAGAGATGTCCCTGTCCCAGTTTTGGCCTTGTACTACAAAGCATGTTGAAGTGTGCTCAAGTTGCATGTTAGCAGTGTCTCTTTCTTCAGACCTGAATATTGATTACGTTTAGGTATTTTTGTAGTTGTGCCATATATTCAGACAAACTTTGAAAGAGACTCAGAAGTACAACCCTCGAAGAACCAGAGAGAAAGTATATTTGAGACAAAAACCAAAGGTAAAGAGGCAAAATTATCCTATTCCTCTTTTGTGACATCCCAAATATTACACAGTCTTCTTGGAGCATTGTGAAAATTATGTTTTTTAGGGATAACAAGATACTGGCATTTCAGAGAGCACACCTGGCAATGCATTTTTTCAGGTATTTTGCCCTGCTATTTCAAAGTGTATTTGAACTGCTGTCGAAATTCAATCTGAAATAAAAATTTCATTGTAGAGCAACTGGAGGAAGCACCATTGGCATTGTAAGGCTAAATTCATTTTTCATCGTAATAAAACATCTTGTATTATGACAGTTTTAACTCCTGTTACATCAAGAAATTTGGAGTCCAAAAAAATCGATATAATGGCAGCAACTTTGTGCCAAAAGATATTTTTAGTACTTGGATATAAACTGAATGAAAAGAATGCCTAAAGAAGAATGGTGGGTACAAATTGAGCAGCCAAAGAATGAGGGATTCAAAAACAAAATGCGTGTAAAGTGTTGGACAATGGTGTTGACAGGTGAAATTGACTGCGATGTGCCCAAATGACCGGGGCCATTGAGTCGAACAATAAGGTGTAATGTGTCCAAGCTGGAATAAAAGCCGTCTTTGATTACAATATGCATAGTTTAGTTTGATTGCAGGGAGGAACTTGGCAGAATAATTGAACAGAAGTCACTGAAGAGTGAATACCTCCATCCCATAATGAAGTCAAACTGAGTGGTGGATAGATGCCAGATGTAATTAGGGAAGGAAAACGTCTGCTACTGCTGCAGCATGGCGACAGAAAATTGCTCTAGTGTTTTCTATTCAGTAGTACTGTGTGAACCACATGTTGGGTAATAAGAGCTGCAATGTGATGCCACCAAGCTTGAGTCAAGAGGAGAAATAATTTAGCTGTAAGATTTTAAAAAAGATCTCGATTGAAAACTCAGTCATCAATTCATTAAAGTACTTAAAATATCGTCAACACTACTTTTATTGTCAATCATAATTTCTTTTCAGAATTTAAATCACAATTTGTGGATTTTTTTTTTCATTCTACAGAGCAGTTCATTTTTATTTTATGTAATTAATTGCTTCCCTCTTAGAATATGAGTTTTCCGCCGTGTTTGTCCATGATATTAAACAAACCCGCCAGGCTGAGCATTAAAAGAATCCAGAAAAATGCTGCAGAGGCCAAGACAGAACTCGACTGATGGCGTGTTTGATTTTACAGTCTTAATTACCTTTTAGTGGATACGGATGCTGACAGACTTAACCTATTCCCTACCAACTCAGTATTAAAACGTTACCTGTCCAATATGCCAAGAGCCAGAGACTCCAAACAACCTCAAAAATAGACAAAAATCTTTTTTTTGCATTCTTTTTGTTAGTTTGTTTTGCTAATGTATTTCCCGATGCCTCCAGAACAGAGTAAATATCGTCGGTGTTTCACGCACCTGACCATAAAGTGCTGCAGTAGCCCTTTGGACACCGCAATAGTTGAGCTAAACAGCTAAATTGCTCTCATGTGAAATGTAGGTTGTCATTTTACCAATGTCAAAATCACATTTATAGTTACTAAAACTTGCAAATTGACTATTGACTTCGCTTCCCAGTTCCCATAACTCCCTTAATGTACCGAATATGGGAAAATGAAATATTATCAGGCTTCACTACAGGCGGTCTTTTTTCAGAAACAGAGAAAAATCGCAGCTAGATGGCTTTATCTTGCTCATGCACTTTTTCCAAAACAAAAATTTGGTGTTTGGCTGTGTTTCATACCAATGCCTAGGTCGACAGGTCTTCTACCATGGAGGCCCCGACTCAGCGGGCAAGAAGGGTTCTGAGTTAGATAACAGGCAGGGTTCAAGATATTTGTACACAATTTCCAGCTCTCGCAAGACTGTGTGGCTCAGGCGCGTGTAAGCTGTTTTGGATACGATTTCCAACACGCTGATCACTATATTCAGATGAGCTGTCAGACTGCAAGAATTTGTTCAAATGAGCATGTAGCCAGATTCTTTGGATATTTCTTTTCTTCATATCTGTACCATTGGAATTTTTCAATTACTTTGTTAATTTTTTTACTTTTTGCAATATTGATTGGCACTCTTCTTTTTGACCTTCACTGAATTACTTTCTTAATTGGTAACGATCACCATGGTTATATTGTGTTTTGCTGAAAATGGACATTCTTAGCTTGGATCTGTTGTGTGGTCATGGGAGAACTTGTCACGGTCTCTGCGTTTTTGTCTGTAGTGACATGCAGATAACAAAGTCCTTGGAGAGTGGAGGCTACATAGTGGTGTTAAGCTCATTCAAAACAAGCCTCGTACAGCAGAATGGAAGATTCCTTTGAGAGTTTTGGGATGCCTAACAATGATGTGCTCAAAAGCACCAGCAGAGCTGGCCGCAACCCTAATTCTGCGGAGTACAAAAATGTCCAATGCTCATGCGTAGCGTGCACGAAAGGCTTGAACTTGGATGAGAAAGCATAGATTGCACTTACAACATCATACCATTTTCTCACATGCACAGATCTACTATGAGACGTGTCTTTACTACATAACTTGAACTCTTTACTCACTGAAACAATTGCTGTTCCACTGGCGCATGCTGCAGCAATATATCACTATTTTCTCTGTCTTTTGCTTAAACAATACCCTTGAGCGGTGCACTTTGCCAGAGAGATGCCCAGCAGAAGGGTAATGGAAAAGGAAAAGAACAATGAGGAGGAGGAGAGTGTGGAGCCTGGCAGAGTTTTTCTCTGCAGCGTTAGCACAATAATGGAATAGAACCAACGCAACCTGCTCAAAAACAATGAAAGTAGACCCAAAGACATAATAAATTATAACATGGGCCAAGTCTTAGCTTGAGGGTAGCAAGAACAGACATTGAATAATGTGCCTTCATATGAGTAAACCTAATGTGACTCGCATAAAATAATTATAATCAAGTTATGCAGTGCAGTTATGTGACAGGCATCCACAGCGAGCATTGTCAATACGGCAGACTTTAGTTATTTTTATGTAGTTATTGCAAACCATGGGCACTCATCTTCACGCTCTATCTCTGCAACTCATTCCTGCAAGCCTTATTACCTGCCATCCTGAAGGAAGCTGGAATTACTTGAGTATATAATAATATTGAGCTTTGACAGGCCGAAGAAATTGTCATATGAGCTTTGAGACGAGGTGTCAGGGCAACATAATGACTAACACTAGCAGCTTACACCCTGTGCGGAGTCATATAAGTAGATCAATGTGTGTGTGTTTGTGTGCATTATACGTTTGTGTGTGTGTGAAACTTAATGGGAAAAATAATGGATATTCACCAATGCTCAAACATTTCAGGTTTTGCTCAAAGCTGCTTCTTTTTAAAAGAAAAAAATCTATATTTTCTTCTTATGATCTAACTAACCATGCTCACTGCCCCCCTACCTGTCTTGCAATCCAATGCTGTGTGCTAAAACCCGGGATAACAAATCCTAATTATAGGTACAATGAAATTATCCTTGGTAATTTGTCTTCAATGGTAAAAGTTGTGTATTCATCATCTTACTCTTCACTCTTCCTTATCGAAATTCACCTTTTAAGTCTCAAAAATCCGCCTGATGCAGCATAATCCAGGCATATTCTGGAACGGTGCAGATGATGTACACAAGTAGAAAATCACAAACTTCAAACGCTGCATCTTAGAGACAAGGGCAATTATAAATTTAGTGACACACTATGTGCCTGAGAATAATAGAAGAGTTGCAACACTAAAACCCAGTGATCAATTTAATTAAGTTGAAAATGCTGTTTGATGTTTCTCTATGGCTCACACCCACTGTGTCAACCCTTAAAACTACCGACGAGATTTATTCCTGATGGTTTCACTTTACTTTCTGTTAATTCCGGCCTCCTGTAACTTGCATCTTCTATCTCTCTTGTGTCCTTCCTGTATTCTCTTCCTCCAGGTTGCCCGAAGCCTGATGGTCCCTCTCTCACTGGACATTGCAGGAGATCCAGACAGCGAGCGAGCTTTAGGGAAGCAGCGCCTCAGTGTTGCTATCGGTGTCCTAGCAGGAGCCGCAGCGGTCATCCTGGTTATCCTGCTTGTAGTCACAGCTCGGCAGTGCGGAGCTCAGGGTAAGAACGGCTACGAGGCTGGTAAGAAAGAACCAGAGGAAGATTTCTTCAGTCCTCCGGGGGCTCAACCCCAGGCTGGCCGTGGCGGGGGGTCAGATCGCGGGCGAAAACCTCGGCGGGACAAACGCAATGGAAGCGGTGGCAGTGCAGCAGCCGGAGGAGGAAAGTCAGACAGATCTCTTTACAGTGGTATCGTTACAGTCAATGGCCTCCGTCGCCATGCCAATGATGATGATGAGGAGGATTTAAGCAGTGCTAGCGAGCGCCTGGCAGCACGCTACTGCGCTGTCGACGGCGATCCTAGCAGCCCACGGATGGGTGGTGGCAGGAGGCACCAGTCAAGTCCAGATCTGGCCAGGCACTATAAGTCCAGCTCACCTCTCCCTGCAGTCAATCTACAGCCCCATTCTCCTCCGGCCGAGGGTAAGAAGCACCAAGCTGTCCAGGAGCTGCCGCCTTCCAACACCTTCGTGGGCAGCGGCGGTTGCGTGGGGAGTACCGGCTCCAGCAGCAGCAGTAGTGGGGGCAGCGGCAATGCTGATGCCATGTCTCTGGGATCGGACCAGTGCTCCGAATACAGTTGCCAGACTGGCAACAAGTACAGCAAACAGGTAGGAAAACAGTAGGACACATGCATAGAAGGGGCTTTTTTATTTCCCTCTTTTCTGCACCCAAAAAATCATGATAAAGGGGTAAATTATATGACCTTAGTTAATTAAGGCATCAGCGTTAGTAAACAGTTGATTTAAAATTCACTATTGTCTTCATATCATTTTTTTTCATTTAACTTTTCAAGCTATTAATTGATATAATTTAAATGGCGAGCGATGTTCACATTTTTATTGTATTTAATAGTTCATTCATATAGTACAGGAATTATCTATGTTTTAATATTTTTTACGGCTGTATTTGCCATGTAAACCTTTAACAATATGTTACATTGTTCATGGAAGGAATTTTCAAGTATTTTTAAATATTCTTGGATTGTCATTACTGTTTTTATGGTACATGTTTATATATGATGCTGATAAGGATGATCTCAGTTTCCTCATATGCTCCTTGCTATTTAATCTACATTACAAAACCACCATAGCCTGCTCGTTACAAATATTTTGAAGAAGTGGCGTTTTCATGAAATCAGAAAACAGTCCAGTTGTGAGCTCCGTGATGATGTAACTGCTGATCGAAATGGGGGGCGGGTGGGGTAGTTTATATTTGTAAAATGTTGCAAATTTCTACAATTCATGCAGACTTAAAGAAACATGTTGAGCTTCGGTAACAAGATTCAATCATGTAACAAGAGGTTGCTTTGCTGCAGAGAAAGGGTTTGAAAATGGTTATGTATTATAAGTATTAACTTCACCTGTCAGAAAAAAAATCAAGTATTTTCCTCTGAAATTAAGAGGAGTGCGCCACAAATAAGTTTTTTAAAATAGAAAATCTCAAGTGTGGTACAAGTTTATCACACTTTAAACATCCAGTATTTGAAAATATACAGTGTATGTATGGATATGATATTTAGCTTAGTTCATTGAAAATGCTGATTATGAAATTAGTAGTCATCCCCAAAAATTTAACTTTCTTTTTCCATTGTTGTCTGTTCCTTCTGATATCTGTCTTCTCCTCCCCAGCTTTATGTCTTCTCGCTCACACGTCTGCTGATACGCTGTACCGTACACCCCACAGCCAACATCTAAACACCATTCTGTCTCCAAAAAATAGCTGTCAGTCTGTGCTCTGGCAGACACATACATTTCTGGGCCTATATCAGCATCCTAAGCCTATGAGTACTGTGATGGTACCCTGCTGTCAGTGCATGCGTGTGTGTGTGTGTGTGTGTGTGTGTGTGTGTGTGTTTGTGCGCAAGCGCGTGCACTATGTCAAACATCAGACAACTTGCAAATGCTAACGTAAAAGTCATAAGTCATAAGTCACCACACTATTGCAGCTGAATTATGTATGAATTTAGATTATCTGTGCACATGCACGAATGCATGTGTGTGTGTGTGTGTGTGTGTGTGTGTGTGTGTGTGTGTGTGTGTGTGTGTGTGCGCTAACTATGATGATGGTGATTGTAAACCCCTGAGGAGTTCACTTGGAGGAAGGGCACAGAGGGAGTGGGCGTTTAGATGGTACTGGTTCCAACAGGGTAATTGGTCATTTTGCGATTCAGTTTCCTTTGCCAAGTATTTTTTTTGCAATTTAACATATTTGTTTACTCTGTAAGCAATATCACTTGTGGTGATAATAGATGAGCAAACTTTCATGCTTGCACGGGGTGAAAGCAGAGTTCCCGCTGACAAATAAATGCTGCACAGAGGTGGTCGCTAGCTGCTGTACCTACAAACAGGGGCACCATCTATAATCACAGATACTGCTATCAGAGCACTACCAAGAATAATGTTTGAGTGACAACCCACCCTTCTTGAAGGAGGCGGCGTGTCATTTCCATGATGGACAGTTCTACATTTATCCTCCCTGTGGTAAAAAAGTGCTGATGTGGTCATTAAAAGGGAAGGAGAGGAGCTTCTTACGCTAATCAATTCATACATGGGCTCACTGATCCTATTCAGCATACACATGAACATGCAGGAACACAAATACACACACTCACACACACTCACACACACACACACACACACACACACACACACACACACGCTCCTGAGGTTAATCCATTACGGAGTCAATCCTCTTAATCTGCTGTTCCCAGGGAAAGAAAATGCTTACTGGCAGAGTTTGGTCTTCATGCATACGTGCTCTCAAAACATGCCAGAACATGTAGAAAGACACACAGACACACAGACTGACAGGGTAATGAATTATTGATCATATGGGGTAATTAACTGCTCTGCTGTGGCAGAGATACCCCCACTTTCCATCTTTCTGCATCCAAAATTTTACAGAGCCCATAAATTCACACTTACAGCCATATGTATGCGTATGTCCACCCATGCATCTGGAGACTTTGGCTTGTGTATGACAGTGAGTGCACACATGTTTGAATATATAAACCCGAACAGTGGGCAAAGCAGATTTGCTAGGGTGGAAGTCTGTTGTTGTGCTCCAGTGACTATGTCATTTATTTAGGCATATGTATTTTATACGTGGATATCTTGAGCAGATAAACTGGGACTAATGAGTGGCAAGTATGTGCCAAATGTAAGAAATGAAGTGGGGGGAGGGGGGCTGTGGGTTGTAAACGAGGTGGGGGTGGAACTTTGAATTTCAAAGCTACTTTATTAGGTCAGTGAAAACTCAAACTCTTCATCTGAAGTCAGCAAGTAAGCATAGATACCAGGGTGCTACAAAAAAGTCCCCTCCCCCCCAAAAATTTTGAAAAATCAAGTTATAAAAATAGCCATCCTGAATGGAGGCCAAATTTGCATCAGAGAAAAATCCAGATAATAATAAGAAGAAGAATTTCATTTATGGCGCCTTACTCGACACTCAAGGACATCGTAGAGACACATAGTACAGATTTAAAAGAAATAATAAAAATATGACCAATAAAAGTGGCAAAGTGGCAAATAAATAAATAAATAAATGAATGAATAAATAAATAAATAAAAATGGTGTAATGCAGCGTGGGTCAGGTGACAAAGCTCTTGTATTGGAGCCGTAACTTCCTGTTTTTTTTCCCAAGCTCCTCAACAGTGCTGTTGAGCAAGACACTGAACCTCCAACTGTTCCCCCCCAGGGGCAGCTCAGTGGCTGCCCACCGCTGATGGTTCACACATGACGGGTTAAATGCAGAAAATTTACAATTTTCTGCAAGGGATTAATAAAAATAAAAACAAGTCGAAATCTGTTCCACACCTGTGATAGCTTTGGGCTTGAAACAATGTATTTTTCTTTAAATGTCCATTGAGACTCAAGGCTAGAATTGGGTAGCCTTTTAATTTAATCAATTCCTATTCCCTATTCTCTATTTTCATTCCAATATGTCTAGGAAAGAAAAAATAGTTTAGATACAAACCATTGTTTAGACCAGGAATTGAATGTAGTGTAGCTAGTTAAAAAAAAAGTACCTTTCCTCTATGTCTTTTGGGGCCGCATTGACAACAGCAATACCATTTAACATCTGCCTCAGTCTTATCACACACACTTTTTGTTTTTGATAGTGCAAATGAAAATGTTGGACTTTGTATTGAAAGTGTTGTTCTTTTTCTTGTTTTAATTAAGCAGAAAGAAATCCTATCTGTGGATAATTAGTTAAAGACTAGCTACCACTCGGCAATAAGAATTTGATTATAGCAGTCATTTACAAGTTTCAGAACAGAAATTGAAATTCCACCCCTCTTGTTTAAGGCAGCCGAAAGCAACAGTGGTTGAGCCAATTGGTTTGGACCGTCTTGCACATCCTAATGCAAAAGAAACCACAAATGAATTATACAAGTTGAAAATATATTTGTTGAAAGATGTTAAACAGATGATTATTACAACCCAGTGATGAAATTCCGTCATCTGAGATCCGAAAACACATTGTAATGTGATCATTATGTGCAGCCACATTTTTTCTGGCATTTTTGTGGCATAGCTCTATAATTGATGTATTTTAATCAGTTCCTTTTAAAGATTTAACTGAGCATATTGTGGACTTGGACAGCCATGAATGAAATCTGGTACTTCACAAAGTGGCAGAAGCATATATTTACAAGGTACTGATTTTAGTTGAATTTGAATTACTCACTCAGGAGACAGAAAGTAACCAAAAAAAAAAAAAAGAATAAATTGAAAACAAAGTGCTCACACATAACTGGTCAATCAAAATGAACACAATCTGGGAAAAAAATGGCAGTAAAAAGCTTCAAAGGGTTTAAATTCAAGAGAGCATGACAAACTAGAGAATTGGGAGACAGAAATTACCAGTAGGTGAAGGAGGATGAGGATTCATTTGAGATGGGTCAGTAATAAAAGAAAAAGTGGCAAAGTTTAGTGAAATTAGTGCATTTCAGTTTTGTGCGTTCAGGGGATAAAATGCTTGTCCAGAAGAATAATGCAATGAATACAGAGAGATCAAGTACTGATTGTATGTGGGTGCCTTCCCTCATTTTCAATTTTAACTGCAGAATTCATGGTGAAAGCCCTTGCCAACAGTGAAACTGTGTTTTCTTAACATCCTAAACTGAGTGAATAAGTGCTGAATCTTTTCATGACAAAACTCATGCATTCCTTTTTTTGTAGCATTGCAAAATAGGATTAAATATATACAAACACAAGAGGAGAGAGTTGCTAAACAAAACAGTTTCAGTACATGAGTATGAGTATAACCACATGTTTTCGAGGATGAAGAGAGTCGAGAGGCATGGATGGATGGATGGATGGATGGATGGATGGATGGATGGATGGATGGATGGATGGATGAGTAGGTAGGTGGGTAGCTAGATAGGATAAATAGATGGACAGATGAAGAGAGGGAGGAGAGACAGAGGGAGAGAGAGAGAGAGAAAGGGGGAGAGATCTGGTTTGGGAGGCAGCCAAAGAGTTAGAGTCGACTGCTGAGATGTGGGTCATCAGGATACCCGTTGGCATCGGCACACATTAATGATCACATGGCACTGCAGTCAATATGGGCAAAGTGGCCTTGTTTTACCCTTTAACCGCTACCACCAATCTCCCAAAGACAAAAGCGCAGGAGCAATAAAACAGTGCATTTTGTCGACTGCAAGGAATGAGCTAAAACAAAAAAAAACAAGGCTATGGAATTTCTGTTTTACTTGGTTTTTAGCTTTTGTTGTTTTTTCCCCCCTGCTTTGTTTATCTTTCCACGGATGACCTCTGTGTTGAAACTCAGTCCGTCTCCTTCTTGTTTTGACTTTAACCCCGTTTCATTTATTTGTTCTCCCCCTGTAATTGCCACATATCTGCAAATAAGTCTAAACACGCCATCGTTGCTACCCTTGCGTCTCAACAACCACCATTCTGACCCCTTAAAAGCAAATCAACTCAGCATTTTTTCCCCAACTGTGACTTCATTTACTGGAGTGGGCCCTCCTCGCTCTGGTGCTAGATGGGAGTGTGGGTGGCTGAGTCCAACAAAGGCTGTATCGACACACAGTTCCACACACACACATCCAGAGTCTAATCAATTAATTGCCCGTTGACAAGGCCAAGACTGCAGTGGGATCAGATGGGTTGACACTGCAGTTTTCCACATTGTACTCTTCTACAAAAAGGGGTGAAGGTCAACGCTGCTCTCTCATGACACCATGTGCCAGAGTGTTTGGAAAAGCAAGGACAGACTCTGGAGTTGAGTTTGTGGTGAATAGAACTAATCCGTCCAGTCTTGTTCATCTAATTGGACTGTATAGACGGATGTGGGTGAAGCGATTAGGTCTACTGGATTATAAAATTGGAAAGCAGCTTTTCATTTCAACAAAATCCCCTCAGGATTAAATATGATGAGCGTCTGTCATGGACTCACATTTACCCCTGTACAGTCTGAGGCATGATGCATGTACGCAACTGCACGTCCTGTGATTCACTCACTGGGGTCATGGGGTGAAGGCAGTGTCAGTCATAAACAAACACACTCCCCCAACACAGTCTCTTTCTCTCATCACACACACACACACACACACACACACACATACACACACATGAACACGAACACGAACACGAACACACATTTTTGCCGACCTGCAACTCTTGTCATGATGATACCACCGCACTGAAGTATTTATTGAAGTCACGAGAAAATTAGGCTGTGCAGCTGGCCATATACTCATGGTGGATGCCAAGGAAGGAGGTTAGGGTTAGCAATAGGAGACAAGTTAACTTAAGTGGAGATCACCGAAAGAGCCAGACTGAAAACCGATCCACCGGCCTGGAGACAATGAGTGAGTGGGGGCTGAGTCACCGGGTGTCAGAAGGGAAACATTGGTACGTTAGAGATGAGTGTGAGAGAGGTGTAAACGATGAAAGAAGTTCGCGAATGCGTCAACACTTCGGGAAAATGAAGACAGATGTTGGTGTGTGTGTGTTACATATCCGGCTGTGGAGGCAGAACCAGAGATTTCCTTGTAAAAATTGCTTTTGGACTTGACAAAGAATCACGTTGATATTCGACAGAATAGTCGGCTTTTAATGAATCCCCTCACAGTTGCATTACTTTTCGAATGATCACTTCTCCAACTACATCAGTCCTCTTTTATTTCTCACTCTGAATGTTTACAGGAATATTAACCATGACTGAATACTGACTGATGGTCAGCTGATCAGGGTTGGAAACCTTTTGTCCTCTGGTGCTATATAGCTCAACTTTAAGACATCCCAGCAAAATGTATTGAACTGAATAACCAAAAATCAAGCTTAATTAGTCTAGCTTTTTCTTTTCTTCAAGTTTTCTGATAGTTTAAGTGTTTTAAGAACACCATTTGAAAAAAAACAGGTGGTTCTTATAAATCGTAAACCATGAGTCGTGGTTTAGTGGGTATTGGTATTCGACAAATTATATTGCTATTTACTGTAATACAGATGTTTCTAATATCTTCATCACAGGAACAGGAACGTGGCTCTTAAATGCTGCTGTTGAGGGGGAAATTCAACATGATATCTTGCATTTCGGAGAATAGAGTGGGTGTTCTACTTCGCACGCAGACATATGACAAATGAACCAAAGCAGGGTTCAATTGAAAGAGGGGCAGTTTTCGTGTGAACACTGATTTGTTTGTTGTACTATCCGTGCGTGTGAGTACATCCAGCACAGACACAGTCCACTGCTACTCTGCTCACATGTACCCCCATGGAGATAGGACAAAATACACAATACTGGATACTGGAATGAATTTCGAAAAATGATTTCCTTTCAATATAAAGGTGAGGATTTATGCTAGTTTTAGATTTTAAATAATGAAAGCCGGTTGGAAGTCCTTTGCAAATGTGTCAGATTATCAAAGTGTATGTTCTCTATGCTTGTAAGCGCGGGGCAGCCGGACAGGCAGACAAAGGCACGGGCGAGTCGAAAAGAGATAGATTGTATGAGGCAAAGAGGGAGGGAGATATTGTCTTGTTTCTTCACAAACCAAGGTCACCCACGGCTAGGATGTGATTGGAAGTCCCCTGTCTATCTTGGCTGTTTACCACATGAAATAATACAGACAGGCTGTTCGGCTGATAATGTTACTATGTTAACAACTCCTCCCTTCAGTCTTTGTTTCAATGTCTCTGTGAAATGGCTGGAATGTCAGAATGTTATTCCAACATATATACACACACAAACACATGCGCGGACAAGCCGAGGCAGGGGCGGACTCAGCAGACAACGTCAAAAGTGTGACTGTTACACGCACAGACACTTGCAGTGAAACACTCTCTTATGTGTCCGTAATAGCACATAATTACACATCCCCAAAGATCCTTATGCACATATGCTTTTCAGACGGGCAGACAGACTTAAGATGAAAATGGGATGACACACAAGCAAAGAGAAAAGTTTTCCAGCTCTTACATCAGTTTCTTCCTCCATTCCCTCTGGAGTGAATCACATGCACAAGCCCAGGCACACTCTGTCTCCCGGAATCATACACATCTGTGCGAAGGTTTTCAAACGCGTCATATCTTACCACACACACCTGCACAGCACGTGCAGACACACACACACACGCACACGCACACACACATAAGCACATACAAAAGACCTACACTGAGAAACTCCAGCTCTGCATTCAGCTCATCTGCCTTACAGCATTACCTTAATGGCTGCCGGTGGGTTGAGCAATATTATCCAATAATCGTTAAACAAAGGCACTGTCTCTGTCACACCGGACAGGGATTCAAGACAGCTTAGTAGGCCCGAGACTTGGTGTTATCCACCTACACAATAGAATCCTCAGTGCATTAAGTGGTATTGAGTTGGTTTGGATTAAATTGACGGGAATAGATTTTGAAAGGGACTGAATTTGACTAAGCCCAAGTCAGCTTGATTGATTTATTCAAATACTGCGGCGCCGTACGAGAGGGGATGAACATTAATTGTAAACTGGAATGACGCAACACGAGGCTATCTTTAATTTGGATGCCAATGGAGATACGTTGGCAGTACCTGAATTATTTAAAAACATAATCATTAAATTATCAGCATCATTAAATTATCAGCTTTTGACCCCTTGACACTTTTATAACAAGCTTGACAATAGTGATGTGAGTGTCTATTTATGCCTCAGATTGTGGTTTGTGGTTATTCTTTTAAGTTTGACTCATTTTCAGTATGTACAAAAATGTTACACTTCTTTTGAGTGGTTAAAGAAAGCGCCATTATTCTTTTCATCTCCATATAATGCATTCATGCTTTTTGATCACTGTTACTCCATTGCATATGCCACTAAAATCCTACTTCGAATGGCTCTGTCACCCTGCCCTTCCACAATTATTTAGAAATCTATTTTTGAGTCAAGCCAACTAATTCAACATGCACAATGTTGGAGACGGAAGAACTGATAGAAGCACTTTGAAAGAATCCAACTACCTTGAGCCCTGAATTTTTACAGCTTAGCCAATCGATACACAAAGTGGCATCTGTTTTTTCGAAGTTAAAAACAGGATTTTATAACCCTAAAAAACAAAATTAGAATAGAAATCTATTTTCAAACACAGCAATGTGAATAAGCCGATATTCCATAGCACCCCCCTGTACTTGCTGTTTCTGAACTCAGTGCTCTGTAAGTCATCCAATAAAAGAGTGACTCTTTCCAACACCCCATTTCCAATATTTGTCCACCCTTAACACACACACACACACACACACGCACGCACACACACACACATGCAGACGACCTCCTCCGTCTGTCTCCCTTGTGATTGATCCCTCTGTTCTACCTAAGTGGTTTCATCGCTTTTCATCACTCTCCATCTGGGTATCTGGACCCATCTTATCAAACCCTTCTTCAATGGCCCCGCTCCTTAATTGTATATTCATGCTTTGCAAATGGCTCTTCAACACCCCCTTCTGTTTGTTTAGACTAAATATAAAGGCAGCTTTAAACTTTGTTTTTGATTCTTCTAATTGTATACGATCAAGCATGCAACCAAGGAAGGGGCCTAAGGTGTGAATATAATATACTGTATAATATGGTTTATGCATTTTTGCTACTGGCGAATCAGAGCACATTCCTCACTGGATATCAGCTTATTAGATCTTCGTGTGAACGTGAACGACTGGCCGTGGTAGAGCTGTCATCCAAAGCCAATGTTTTTGCCCCAGGCTAGGTGTAGCCATCTGTTTTTCGAACTGTTGGTGGAAGATAGATAAATTGGAAGATGGAGATGGAGATAGAAGGAAGGAGAGGAAGAGAGAGAGAGACTGATTTCAGAAAAGGAAAGACATTCTTGGTCTGTTTAACTGGCTTACAATGAAAAACCTTGGTGGTGGGGGTGGGGGTGGGCTGGGCTATGTATGGAGACGACTGGAAGTACGGGGAAGTCGGATGCCTTAGTGAGCGGTGGCGGTGGTGGGGGTGGGGAGGGTATGAAGCTACAAGATGAGAATGCATTCTTACTGTAGGTATTGCCCAAGGGCAAGAGACCAACAGAGGCACTGAAAAAGAAAGGAGGACGCGGAGTGAAAAAGACAGAAATGAGGTATGTGGGTTTTGGGGTGGAGGTGGGGGTGGGGTTGATGTGTGGGGCTCGCTCCTTGAGTAAGGCTAGCCTCTACACTTTTTTTAGCACGAGTTTGTGTGAAAGAGAGAAAATGAAAGCCCTCTACCTGCACTATTGATGTTACATAATTCTGAGTAGGCAGCCCCTCCGCCTGCAGTGATGTTCTGTATTATAGCATTGACCCAATGTACATGAGCGGATATCTTTGGGTGTGTGTTCAGATTTTGTGTTTGTATTTTGTTTCTTCTTTAATTCTTCAGATAAGAGAAGCCAACACACATACACATTCAAACAAAGAGTTTAGGCTGAAGAAATAGCTGGTCCGGGCACTGGACTTAGATCTCTATGGTGCCTTCAAAAACCCACATTAAAATAGTTCCACCTCGCACACACACACATAGAGAGAGAAATGCTATAAAACCCTCACACACACACAGACACATATACACACACACACCACAGGCTATAAAACTCTCACACTATATCACCTTAAACTCTCTCCTGTGGCAAAAGTACAACTACCGCCATCAAGACTGTAAGATAACATGATTTTTGACCTGTTTTGCCACAGGCCGGCCCAAGCCTAAACTAACGGAACGTACTTTGGCTCCTCTTCAGCCGTGTCATTTCAGGGCACTACAGTAAAACTGGCTCTTAATGGGTCAACAATGCAGAGTACGATTCAGGCATGCATTATTTAAGAGATCCCTCTCCTGTTTCAATAATATACTGACATTATGAAAGCAGCAACTTACTCTTAAGTACAAGGAAAGGGAAACAAAAAAAGACAACACATTCAGCATTACTAATACCCAGAAGTAAACAAAAAAAAGGGGGAAACAAACACTTAAAAACAGAGGTGCACAAAATTGTAATCAAAGTCATGCAAATCTGTCTGACAATTAGGGCTTCAAACAGGTTTCCATGGGGATGAAACAGAAACCTCTAATTGGCCGGATAAAAGAATGCTCACATCTGAGCCACGCCTGAGATGGCTCTACAAAATACGTGTCCCGAAATCCAAATCAGCCCACACACACATACAACAGGTAAACACAGTAGAATTGGGACGTTGAAGTGACTTGGGCGTTATTGTCAGACTTGCATACATGTGGTAAGATTAGAACCAAGGATCGAGTGTTGACACAGATCCAGTGCATTGTCAGGCAAGCGGCACCTAAACATGTCAGTCTTTTTTAAAAGCATGAATAAAGCTTTGGTCGGCGTGTCGTGTTAACATGACAGCATTCAGCGCTGTGAAAAAGAGTGGGCTTTGATTAGAATTTGATTTGTGAAAGTGTTTCTTAATGCTGGCCTTTGCTAACGACTGTGCTTTTAAATCCAGCAGAGCCGTTGCAGGGAGCCTTCCATCAAAAAGATTGAATCAACCATTTCACCTCAACATGCTCTCCATGGGTTTTCCTTCTTCCTTTTTTGCATGATATTTCTGAAAGGGAGAAGTCACGCGAGCTCAAGATTCCCGGCCACATTTTTAAATAGATCTTGTCAACAAAGCAGTCGCACTGGTGAAGTTTCAAGTGAGATCAAACGTTGAATCTGAAATTTGTGAGTTAAGTGTTAATTGAATATCAAAGACGCCTGTGTTATTTTCATCTACGTGTTGAGACAATGTGACAGCAAAATGTCTCATAAAGAAACTTACCTCACAACTTTAATCCCAACGAGTGCATTATGGATGGTTTTGAAAATAATCTCCGTAAATTATTTCAATAAATCATTTTTTGATTACAAAAAATGTTGTTTTTTAAGTCAACTCCTTACTCAAAATACAGCTCAGTTTTTTGTGGTTTCTGGAGAATTTAAAAATACGACTTCGGCAACTATTTTAAGAAGACCACGATATCTGGATCAGACCATTATACGACGTACATGCATATTCGTCATGTTATTTGCTTCTATAGAAATAAGCCAGTACACTTAAATCATTTCAAGGTGAAATCAAGGGAATGATTTTGTTAAAAAATTGCTGTGTAAACATCTTTGCTGAATTAAAGCGTTGATGAATAAAAGAAAAATAGTCAAAAATTATTGGCAAACTTACATGAAAAGATAACTTTTTTTGTTCTTCATTAGTTATTTCGTCGATGTCCCAAACCAAGCAAACGATATCCTCATATTTTCTATCAAACCCTGCATTTTGGAGAGGCTTAGTGTTTGCAGGAGAGCAGCTGGTTAATCAGATTATTTAAAGTCGCTTAATGAGCAGCAATTTTGATAACCACTTGATTTGGTAGTTTTAAGGTGTTAGTGCGATAAAGGCAGAGATGAAGATGTTGATGTTCTCTTTAGGAGTGACGAGGATGGAGAGGATCAGAAATGAGTCAATCAGGGGGACAGCTCATGAGCTCATGTTAGATGTTTTGGAGAGAAGGTCAGAGAAGCCAGACTGAGATGGTTCGGCCATGTACAGAGGAGGGATAGGGACTATATTGGTAGACGGATGCTGGAATTGGAGATGTCAGGCAGGAGGTCTAGAGGAAGACCGAAGAGAAGATTTATGGACGTAGTGAGAGAAGATATGAAGGTAGTTGGTGTGAGAGAGGAGGATACAGAGACTAGGGTTAGATGGAAGAGGTTGATTCGCTGTGGCGACCCCTGAAAGGGAAAAGCCGAAAGGATAATAAGAAGAAGAAGAAGACAGTGCGGTAAAGAAAGAGAGGAGGGGGGGCACATGTACAACCGAAGTCTGAAGCAGGAATCTAATATCAAACTGTGCTATAATGCTCAGTTTGAAATTAAGGTTGCCTTTAAATTATACTTTTGCTCTTTGCTGGAGACGTTCAAGTTGAGTTTAAATGTCAATCCAGTATCACCGGGTATTGGTTGAAACAGTGTCATCTTTTAATGTTTTTTTTTTTTTTTTTTTTTTTTTTTTTATAGCTTTTTTTTAACTAAATTTTTTTTTAAACCCTTTTCATCCAAAAAAGAAA
>CAAKHD010013563.1:71295-83295 GCA_901007705.1 Fistularia tabacaria | reverse complement strand
CAAGCAACTGAGTGTTTCAGTGATGACTGGTGTGGGTCAAGGTAATGATCATAAATAAAAGGCACAGAAGAGGTGTGTGAGTGTGTGTGTGTGTGTGTGTGTGTGTGTGTGTGTGTGTGTGTGTGTGTGTGTGCATGCGTGAGTGTGTGTGTGCGTTCGAGTGGGAGGGGGGCTATAAAGCCGATCAGATGACCTCGCTGCTGCAGTTAATGTTCTCTGGCACTCAGACACAAGGCTAAGGCTCTTCCTTATACTGCAGGGCCACTATGCTACACACAGTTGTGATGTTTGTCGTGTTAGTGTTGGGATTGCGTGTGTGTGTGAGTGTGTGTGTGTGTGAGTGTGTGTGTGTGTGTGTGTGTGTGTGTGTGTGTGTGTGTGTGTGTGTGTGTGTGTGTGTGTGTGTGTGTGTGTGTGTGTGTGCGCACATGGAGCCCCTTCTTTTTCTTTTCTTAGTTTCTCTCCTTCCTCGTCTATCCGTCTCTGTCCTCCTCTTTTTTGCAATTACTTCCTTTTTCCTTCTTCTCACCTTTCCGCTATTCTTTCTGTCATTCTTTCTTTCTTTCTGACGTCTTTCTCACTTTCTCTCCTTCGTCCCTCTTTTACTTTTTGTTACTTCTTTTGTGTCTCACTCTTTCTTTTTCTTTCTTTCATTCCTTCTTTCCCTTTTTCATTCCTTCTCCTTCCTTTTCCTGTCCTCTATTCTTTCTTTCTTTTGACTTTCTTCCCTTCCTTTTACTCTCTTTCTTCATCCCTTTCTCCCTTCTTTCTTTATTTTTTTCTTACTTTCTGTTGTCTGTCTTTGTCCCACTCTCTTATCCCATTCCTCTCAATTTCGAACTCACTCTCCCCACCTTGGTTTGCACCTCTTCTGCTGCCGCACTTGCCCCCCTTTCCCTCTACCCCGTACCCCCTCTCCCTCGCTTCCTCCCTCGCTGTCTCACTCCCTCTCTTTTTCCTCTCTGCAGTGCAGCACAGTGATTATCATTCCTCTCACAGAGTCAGGCCTGATAGTCAGATACTGCTGAGCACCCTTCTACATCACCTGCTTCTAGAGGGAGCAATGGAGACAGGCAAGAAAGCATTGATGGGGAGTGAGGCGGGTGGCTTTGGCGGGCTGCAGAAAAAGGGGGATGGAAGAGGAAAGGGGGAATGAACAAAGAGGGTAAGGGTGCAGTAAAATATGGAAGGGAAAGCAAGAGGAGTGAGAGTGCAGAGGCATAAAGAGAGAGTATTGCTTTAACTGCAGAGCTGGTCCCATTGCACCATACTGCATATAAATGTATGTGTGCATGTGTACATATCTTGTTGTGCGCTGCTTCAACAGGTGGGCCTAATGTGTAAATGCAAATGTACAAATTGTCGGCGGTGCGTGTGTGTGTTGCGCGAACAATGAGCTACGGCTCGTAAACATCTGCAAGTCAGACTGATGAAATTCCGTTCACATTGCTTCATCTGTCCCTGAGCTTAGTTTCAAGACTTTCCAAATCACTCCCTGTTCTCCTCAAACACAGCAACAATTTGCCATCTCTCCACTAAACCGCTTTTTTTTTTTCTCTTGTCCATTAATTTCCCCTCCAGTCTGTGGTTATGCAAAGCTGGATTTCAGTACCTTTTATTTTTTTCACATGCTCCCCTGGCACCGGTGCTGATTGACAGCCTCTTGGTCGTTTTCTTGTCTTCCGCCTTTTTGCTCATTCATCTATTTATCAGTTGTTTTATTCATGATCTATTGCCTGCACTCCCCAACCAGGTCTCTAGACACCTGTCTTTACCTGTCTGCTTGACCTAATGGGTGCATTGTGTAAACAGGACATCTGCTGTTTCAAAATAGCCTCGGGTAACTACATTCCACCACTGCACACATCTCTATAGTGCAAGGTCATGAATACAGTTCTCAAGCACTACTATATATAAATAACTAGTGTAAATATATCGTCATCAAATGAATTTTTAAATGATCCGTCCCGTCTCGTGCAGCTCCTGGGAGATGCCTTCTGTCACTGCGATTCATTGTTCCTCCTCCTCGCCACCTTTGATGCGCATCTTAAGCCCGACAACACATGGCATCAAAAGACACTTGTGTTAGTGTTTACGTTTTCGACTGAATGCAACCGAAGAACAGAGAAATCTGTCCAGTCTACTGAGGGCCCTGTTGGTGCATGATGAAACATAAAAAGAAGTGATGAAAAATCAGGATGAACACATGCAGATTAACCCACCTGTCTGTGTAAATGAGACATAACAAATATATTCATGTGGCGGTTCCCTGCCCATTTTTTTTTTCTTCACATTAAAAGTGCATATGAATAAAATAAAGATAAACAGATGAAGCAAACTGGGGCAGAGACAATGCCGGCAATACTGATGTGCACAACTCCATACTTTAAACAATGAAAAATCTCTGCCGGATAATTACTTTTTTAGAGTAGGATGTTACTTCAGAGAAAATTGGTTCAGGAGAAGAGGCCTTAGGACCACATCCAGAAACATGTTATTCGTGCACTGTGTGTCCCTATTGCAGTGCTGACTTTGGCTGGTTGTCTAAAATTTAGTTAAATGGCTATGTCTTTGCTCATAATCATTATGTTTTTCTAAACCAAACCTATTTTTTTAACCTAATCCCAGTTAAGTGGTGGGATGGCTTAAGCATGTGAAATCCAAGTATTTTTAATGCTTAAACCACAACATGTAATATAGTGGTTATAACCCTATAACCACTATTGAATAGAAGTTAAGCTAAGTTAGAGTTCTGCTGTTAATGCTATGTATTAAAAACCTAACTCTTCCAAACACTTGGAACACTCATGCTTTGGTAATGGAACTGCATTTTGGGATTGTCTGTATTAAAAGAAAAAGGAGGAAAACATAAATTGCAAGGTCATCTGCCTCAGTCCAAGGGACCCGGCGTTTGGGACAATATGCAAAAACAGATATTTACATGACAATTGAATCAGGGGTTGGTCAGGCAAACATTATTTGTTCAGTTTAAACAAACATATAATGTTATGCAGGTTGCCAGTTGTGTGATTGTTAATACAATACATGGTCAATGTAGAACTGTGACTTTGTGTACACAGCTTGCTGCAGTACAGTGAATGTGTCGTAATCGTAACTTGTCAAAAAGTCAGAGTCTAAATCCACATCTCTGTACGGCAGCCAAAGGGTATTGGAACTCAGAGAAACCTCTTTGGAAGCCTTTGCATTGATGACTGGCCTGTTCTGCCTCGCAGCCAAGAGGAACACACTCTGCTATAATGCCTTGCACTGGGATCCTCTTGCCTGTGCTCATATAATGCGCTTTTATGTCTCTTTCCTGAATGTGAGACCATTTTTGAATATGTCAAGATTTGTCCTGGCCGCTGCCGGTACTTTATTATCACAAACGGAAATAATATAATTACAGATACCACAAACGTGCTTTGTATTCATGAGAGCAGTAAGGCTAGATGCCAATTTGCCATCCCATCTCAGTTTCTATACTTTCGGACCGCACAGGCTTAAAAATGAAGCTAACATCAATCTGCACAGCACGCAGCCAATTTAAGAAACACAGTATTTGGTGTAAATACGAAGTCGAAACACTGAGACCGAGGACTGGTTCTGACAGCAAACATGAGGTCATATTGTCATGAGAAAAATGATATATGGGCCTCATGCATGGACAATATGTTTCCACTTGTTGTTACAATTAAAACGACACACATTTATTGCTCAAAATATGACTCAAATAGTCCATGAATCAGCCCAAACATGTTCTCCATAATACACTTATATCTATTTTGGCTATTTTAACAGCCCTATCCTGCCATCGAAGGGATGACACAGAAGGTTGGCCTGAGGCTAAAGCCACTCACAAACCTGTGGCATGATACCTTCTGTAGTTAAAGAAAAAATTGAAGAGTTGAGGTTGCCATTTCTTTTGCTGCCATTTTTCTTACGCCAACCACATAAAAGTAATGAGGACAGCACACCGTTAACAGAACCGCTGTAACATTATTTGGCCAGCATTTAATTGTAGGAACTTTTATCTTCATAACGGCCAGGGAAAAAAAGCAAAGTAACCAACAAAGACAGTCAGACTGTGATAACACTTCAAAGTGAAGGCATTTTCTTCCGAAAAATTGCAGTAGATATACTGTGTGACTGAAGTCTGTTTCCTGATTCAAAAGGCTCTTGGAAACCTGAGGAAGGGAAAGGGGGGCCTCGCTGACTTAACATCACAATATAATCCTGACCCGGGTTAGTGTGAAAAGTGCGTGATAGGTAGGAACCCTGAATACACGCAGCTCCAAGGAGCTTTTCGGTGTCCCAAGTTAGCTGTGAAGAGCAGACTGACACGGAGGTCCAACAGTAATTCACTGTTTGCACACTGGCAGCATTAACGTGTGTCCTTCAGCAACAGAAAAAAACTTTGCTTAAGTCACTCGCCTACTCCATTCCTGGAGTGAACACATTCCAACTTTTGCTGAGTCACAATATTTGCTTTAAAAAAAATCAGTCCGCTACAACTTTTCAGAAATACATGGTATGTCCTTGAAAACAAAAGTATGAACTGAACTGAATTCATGTTCAGATTGATATAATCATACACATTTTATTGTGAATATTTGAATTACCATAGAAAGTTGAATGCATAGCTCAATAATCCAATGTCAGGCACTCTTTCCACTGTATAGCTTACATAATTACATTTTGATATTCTTATTGATTTGATATATTTGATTGTCATCAGTTATTATTTGGTGATTATAACTCCAAACTTGAAACATGATTGTGTATGTACTGCCAGAGTTGACACAATTAAACCTGATATGGAGGAAAAGGTTGCAAGAACGGGCAAAAGTAAATTGCGTAGATCAAAATTTCAGCTAATATGGCTTTATTATCACACTGGTGTAGGCCAAAATATCTAGATTTTCAAATGCGTGGCGTGGTAGCATGATGCAACATCACTTTATATTTCAGGTTCTTACATTGCTCAAGTTTAGTTACTGAACTCGTAAAAGGGCTGTATAATCCATACTTTGAGAATCTGATCTGTTTGTCCAGTACAATGGTGACCTTTCTCGATATCTATTTGAAAAACTATCTTGGTTGTAGTTTTGCACAGATGACTTATTTATTTAATCACCGCTGTATCATGAAAACTTTTCTCCATCCAATCAAGAGCTGGATAGGTCATCCCATCATCTCGAAGTGCTCCGCCGCTGAAAATTTTCAGTGTGAGGTAACGCTCTCCAATTTTCAGCATAAAAATAATCACATTCCAAATTGAAGACGTACATCAAAAGGCATCTTGATAGGATGAAATAACCAATGAAGGGCCTCCAGTTTGGGGAAAGGGATGCAAACGTGCACCTCTCCATCGACATTATAAAAATATTTTATCCGGAACAACCCATTTCAAATTGGATGCATTGGGTTGACTGAGGTCTGACCTCTGTGTGTTTACTGCAAAAACAATACCGCCTCCTCTTTAAATTGTTCATTTTTTTTCCACACAGTAACGAATGTAAACATACAGCACCCAAGAAGATAGAGGTCGTCGGCTCTTGGAGGGAGAAAAAATTAAATTGTATTATTACTGATGCTGACCGATGTTTTCAGTCTAACAATGTTTGTCTGGGGGTGTAACCGCGGTGCTGAGGTTAGCGCTCATGCATCACTCACACGCACAAAAGCAAATTTCCCTGGTTTGTTTTTGACTGGTTTTATCTGCGCGGAGTCCTTCATAATTTCCTCCCACAGTCCTGAAAAACATGCAGCAGGTTAATGAATTGACTTATATCATCAATGTTTGTGGAGGAGAGAATGAATGGTTGCACATCTATATATATGGCCCTGTGATCACTCCCCTCGCCCAATGATAGCTGAGAATGAAATAATGAATATTCACTTATGGATAAAATTTCCTCCTTTTTTTCGTCTCCATTTAAAGACGCAAAATGTAATCTCATTTTTGATAAACAGAGAAAAATCTAATTTAATTAGAACCAAAGAGCTGTTAGATTTAGAATGTAATTGTTTGACTGGTCACAATTATTCTACATATACCACTTTAGGACTGAAGTCATAAGCGGCTATTGGTATTAGGATATGGCTTATCAGCCTTAAACATTCCACAATTAATTACTCAGACTGTATTTTTTTCTATACACTATATCAAATCCCTCTAGTCAAGTATGATATATTTAGAACGGCGTATAGAGTGGGACTTGCTCCTTGCTCCTATCTGAGCATTGTAATCAATATGCATGTAACGCATCTTAGACAAACATAAAAACACAATGTATACGCAACATCATAATTAATAACAGAGCCAGTGGCTTTCTCCTACTACCTAGATGATGTCAAACATGAATATGCAGCAAGATAAGGGGATATGTGCCTTTCATTCTACAGCCACATTTGTAATTTTGGTTTATGCATAAACCAAATCCGGTTGATTCATTATGCAGGCCGGGGTCTACCAAGGCACACACAAACACATACACACAGCCGCATACAAATGCGCACACATGCACAAACAGCAAGATGTGCAGATGTTGCACATGCAGAGACGCACGTGTTGAATATGCAGACACATGTAACAAGAGGAGCGGAAGAGTGTTAATTAACCAGGGCTTGTTAATTCTCTTTGAACTGACGGTGAGGAGGTTTACACACTAATTACGCTGATGACTCAAACCAACCTGTGCGCGTGAGAGTATGTGCACACGCGTACATTGTCACTCACAGTGGGACACACACACTCTGACAGGTTTACATATCATGTCTTAAGGTCTTTGAACGTCTCACATTCATATATAGCCATAACAGATGAGCATTAATGTGTGAAGTCTTGCACACAGAGCATTTTCGCACATAAGGGCCTCACAGAACTACTGTGAAGTGAAAGCTATATAAAGAATATTGACATATCCACTATGCCTTTGTATGAATCACATCTGAAACACCAGAAATAACTCAAAAAAAATATTCGTAATTGTATTGAAGGTTGTTTTTTGAATAGTTTTAATGCATGCCTGCATCTACTGAAATCCATTCACTATGAAGAACAGTCAGTAATGCATTGTAAAGGCCCATGTCAGATGGGAAGGGTAAAGGTTGAAAGGCCAGGGGGGTTTTTATGTTCTCCGTCAAAGTCAAACTAATAATTGTGCGCGAGTGTGTACACACGAAAGTACAGGCACCGGTGACAACATGCTTCTGAGGAATTGAAGACATCAAGAGGTGTTTGCACGTACAGTAAAGGAGAAGGGGAATCAACGCTGTGGTTAAAAGTGCCCTGGAAGATGACAGATACCAAAAACTATTTTGAAAAAAGGACTGGAGTGAAGAGGTCATAATAGTGAGGCATATGAGTTATGAAGCGTGGGAAGAAAGAGTTGTAAACTGTACATTTTGTTAACTGTAGTCAATATGATGACAAAATACGAAATTCGCAAAAGAATAGAGGAGATATTTTTATAATCAATTAATCAATTGGTGAGTTTGAGAAAGAAACAGATAGCAGAAAAGGGAAGGGGTTAGAAGAAGTATAGAGGAGTTATAGGTCAATAAAGCCTGCTGTGGGGAAGAGGAGAGGGACTCCAAACCAGGTCAAGGACACATCATGTATCGACCCGTCATAAAGCTGACTAGCAAAGAGAGGGGGAATACGGAGGAGGGGCGTAAGAAGTCGGATGGCAAGTCAGAGAGAACGGGAGAGTTACGCTTGCAAGAAGCAGAGTTAACTATAGTATCAGTTGGAGGAGGGAAAATGGAGGACGGGAAAATAGCATTAGTACGATGAAACAATGAAGGAGGCCGAGGCAAGCTAATAGGCGGAACGGTAGCCGTCAGTCAAGCCCTGCCAGTGGCAGAATTTCAACATTGATTTTGCAATCTGATATTCAGTGTTGATACCGACCATGTTTTATCACAGGGTTTGAATTAGTCCTCTTTTTTCAGGTACATGAGCACCCGCAGGCCAAACTCTCATCACTGTCATCAATTACTTCCCATCCCCACTCTCTCTCTCTCTTTTTCTCTCACTGTGTGAATATATCTCTATATATACATAGATATGCCCTAAAAGTGCTTGATTTATAGAGTGATGCTGCTGTCCATGGCACTGATGCACCACACAGCTTTTTGACTTTTTCCTTTTTCAGCCTGCTTTCATAAAAGCGTAGCTTTGGATCTGTAACACTCTCTAAACTATACAGTACAAGGACTACAATCCCATACTGCATTGCAGCAAAAAAATACACCCAGTCGTGCCCTGCTTTGAGAGCAACATAGCCATGGAATAACAAGCAGGCCCTTAGGTAATATTTCTATGAAAAGCCAGTCGCATATGTTATGCTGGATACTCCTGCTTGAAACATTTTAATGGAGACAAAGCTTCCCTTGGGTTTTGCTGCAACAGTTTACTTTTAAAAGTATGGTGAATTTTAAACATAATGAATTATCAAATTGCAAAGCGTTCACCTCATTTTATGAAAATGAATTGAGATTTTCATTTGATATACAATCATCCACATGTCATAGTGACAATCAGCCGCTCCCTCATTCACACCACATATATTTACATACAACAATTCACTCTCTCATTCATACATCTTAGTAATTTCGGGTTCCAATGAACAGTTTAAGACCTTGCGAGTAAACCAGAGAACCCAGAGGAAAACCGTGCAGGTACGAGGAGAACATGCAAACTCAGAACTGGACCTTCTTCCTGTGAGACGGAAGCGCTAAATGCTGCACCACCATGCCACCCTTACAACTATCAACATACAATTATTATTCTGTGATTATGTGGACAAAATATTGTGGTGTGGAGTTATTATTACTCTAATGATTCTAAGAGTTTTGACAGCATGTCAAAAAACACATGGGAATTATGTGGGACGTCAACACCACTGATCTCTGCCAGCAATGGTGAAATCACACAATACCTTTCACTCGCTTTTTTTTCTCGTCACTCTGCCATTTCCCAAGGAGTGGGAAAGAAGTTGATTGTTTCATCTGAGCTAATGCCCTAAAAATATATTGCTCTCTGTGGAGAATTACAACAAAGCCACAGAGAATCCAGAAAGCACTGCTTTTTCACCAGACTTTATCTCTCTTGTTCTTCACCGTGTCGCTTGCGCTCATGTCTACTGCTTTACTTTCTCACCCTTGTCATCTTTTCATTATTCACAATTGTTGATTTCTTGCTTCTAATTATTTCTGTTGGCTTTTTTTTTTGCATCGTCTTGTGTAACATCTTATGATTTTATTTTTTTTCTATGTGGATGACCAAGAACTAGCACCATTTTGGCCTTTCTCCCAGTCCTCCAGATTATCAAGAAGTGATGTTCTGAGCTCACGTTTTTTTTTTTTTTGTCTTAACCTCTGTTTTCCCTATTTTCCAACTTCAACTCTATATGGTGTTTGTTAAAAAGTGAATCTAAATTGAAAGGGTTGTAATTTTTACCAGTAGATAAATGACTTTGAGAAGAGGTATAAGGGGTCTTGTATAGAAACAGCCTTTCTGTTGCTGAGTGACCCCTCGAGGCCCGATGGAGTAATTTAACTCTCTTTGATATTCTCTCTGCGTAGTCATATTGCAGTTTGTCCTTTTTTTTGGCCCTTTCAAAGGGAAAACTGATTCTCTAATTAAACTGGGGTACTCTGATTCGCGATTAATGTGTGTACAATAAGTTTAAATGATACATGCAAATTCATTCCAGGATCATGACTTCTGCTCCAGCGCATAGATATTTGTCACTGGTAGTACATGTCCAACAGAAATGCCTGGTATTGAAAAATAAAACAACAGTTGCTTTTAGTAAATAAAAAGAATAAATATTTTGCTTATTTCATTTAAATCCCAATTATTTTAAAGGGTACAATAAAAAAAATAGAAAAGGTCTTGTCAGGTGTGTACACCTCTTAAATTTCCAGCTATATTTATCAGTGTTTTTGTTTAGGTTACGTTCAGTGGTGAACAATCTTCACATCATTTATGTCAATACATGTACAAATACCCCCTATGGGAATACTCCCTGTCATTTTTATGATGATAAGTAGGATTTTATTGGATAAATGTCACTGCAGCATTAATATGCAGGTCTATATTGGGTTTTGCTGTTGCGGATTTTAACCTTTTTTGTATGTCATGTAAAACATGTAGGTCTTTTTAACTCATTTATATACTCTTGGGTAGAGTCAATAGTATGATAATTTCCTATTTGAATTATTGCTGTCTTGTGAGAGAGACACGTTTATAAACCTTGAAGTTTTGTCCTTCAAAAAATAAAATGGGTAATTCTAATATGGGAAGTAACAAGTAACTGCAGCGGGAGAAGAAAATTGAATACACCATCTGAAAAATTTCGGACATTTTCAAGAATACCATGCCAGGGCGCAAACACTTTACCAGGGCCAATTGAGTTTGATACAAGGATAGGCCTACAGCTAATTGGGAACAAAGCATAAGAATCTGATGTTAGGGGAATGGGCAGGCTTCCGGACATTGACACTCAGTCATCCAACTGGACCAGCAATTCTCTTTTTAATAATTCAATTTAATAATAATACAATCCACACTCAGTCCCTCAGAATTCATTTTCAAAAAGTCAAGTGTCTAATTCACTGTCCTAACAAAGGCTGAATTCTTTAATTCAGAGAGCAGCTGCTTAATATTGCAACCAAAAAATAGTTTTTTTATATCAAATATTTCAGCATTCAGAACTACAACATTTCAATTAATGTTAATATAAATCTCTTATTCCAGGCCAATTTTTTGTGTTGTTTTTTTTTTCAAAATACTGAGTATTAGAATTTTCAAGCACAGTTTCATAAATAATCAATCAGTCCTTTAAAGTTTTACTTACTTATTCATTGAAATGCTTTCCACTCTGCTGTACTCAATTAATCTTCAGTTATGCTCACTTATTTTGCAAATTTGTTCATGTTTGTAAAAAATAATGACTCATTCAAAAATTAATTGCTCAGTGTGTTCATGAAGGACATGTTACATAAACTCAACATATTTTAGTTAATACATAAATATGTATAAATATATACATGTAAAGATAGATAGATAGATAGATAGATAGATAGATAGATAGATAGATAGATAGATAGATAGATAGATAGATAGATAGATAGATAGATAGATAGATAGATAGATAGATAGATAGATAGATAGATAGATAGATAGATACTGGTTTAAAGTATACTGACAACTCATGTTAATATATTCCAAAATGCATTTTTGTTGATAGTTCAATCACACAGCATGGACTTGAGGTGTAACACATTACTCATTTAAAAAACTTATGGAGAAATTTTATTTTTAGTTGTTTTGTTTAGTTGTTTTAGTTTGTTTTGAATGAAACTCTTTATTTTGCTCAGATGCTGCAGCAAGGCACTAGATGCAAAAAAAGTAACCTGGTCAGGGTTTGTAAACATCTGCAATGGCCAGCAGCGTTAATCCAAATCAGATTAAATCCAACCAAAAAGGTTGAAAGACCTCTGTGATTGGCTGATGCCTATTACCCTGTACTGTAGCCGCTATACTAGTAATCAAGACAAACATGATCAGATTATCTCAATATTTCTTTGCAGACCCCTGCCCATCGGTCTAATCCCCAGATTTCGAATCTCAGATTAGGAGTCCTGGATGATTAATCTCTTATTGTTTGTGTATGTACCGTGCAGGGGACCCTTCGCCGGGTGACCTTCTCCGTAGTCACTCAACCACAGGACGGCGGTTGCTATGACAGTGGCCTGGAAGACTCTGAAACGCCAAGCAGCAAAAGTTCATCAGGCCCACGGCTGGGAGCTCTGCCTCTGCCCGAGGAGGGCTACGAGAGAACCACACCGGAGGGCAGTGTCGGGGAGGAAGAACATGTGGAGAATGGTAACTACACACACACACACACACACACACACACACACACACACACACACACACACACACACATACACACACACACAACGTTATATACACGAAACTGATTC
>CAAKHD010013563.1:59712-71275 GCA_901007705.1 Fistularia tabacaria | reverse complement strand
CGCGGGGGGGTGTGGGGGGGGAAGAAAATGTGGAGAGAGGAAACTACACACACACACACACACACACACACACACACACACACACACACACACACACACACACACACACACACACACACACACACACCAGTATGATACATGAAAAGCATTCTGAATAGCAGAGAAGAAGCTGCAAAAAGTATCCTCCTGTGTGGCAATACATACTCCGTTTATTGAAAGGCTTGCAACTCTTTTGGACTATGCACGCACACACAGAGGGAGTAGGCACGGAGAACACTTTCATCAAAACCTTGACCTGTTTCTCAGGTCTCCAACATCTCAATAAGCCTGAGTATACAAATAGTCGTAATTTTTCTTTTGACATTTTTTTTTTTTCACTGTTTTTACAAACTGGGTCCGGGATGAGGTGGGCAGAAGGTGATTTTGTTCGATCAACAGTTTTAATGCTGTCAAGGTCAACATTGCCACTGTGACCTTGGGGATATGGCGCTCCTCTTGCTGCAAAACGTGTTTCTGTTTAAATTCCTCTTTGAGTGGGAGTTCTGGAGGATTTAGGAGAGTTTAATAAGTTTTTGTTACGGTCAAATGAAAAGAGGGATTGAAGACCGAATTATTGGCTATAATTATACCATATAATTGTGTGCTCGGTTTCACTTGAACTTGCTGCTGCTGAGTAGCTATATCCTGCCGAATTGGAATAAGAATTCAGAGATGAAAATATTCAATTCCTGGCGTTGCACTCAAGAAAAGGACACTAAAGAAAATAACACTTAGTTCCCTATCAGTTGTCTAAAGCGTGTATTAATTTACATTTAATTGGCTGTAACCAGACACGTTCACTGTGACTGTAATTGGCAGGGAAGAAATATTTTTCTCATTCATCATCATTATAGAGGCCTGACTCTATTTAACATGACAGTATTGATTCATAGACTCAGTGCTTTACATTAGCAATAACCATAACCTTTGACACTTGAGTCAGTAGTGCATTAATACTTGGCCCTTGGTGACCTCCCTCTTGAACCAACATTCGTCGGGCCGTAATGGCCCCATTGTGTAATGTAGTCTTTTTCTTAGATGTAATTAAATTCAAATTTGTCGTCTCAGCCTCTAATAATGATTTCCTCTGCAACCTTGATTTTTGTTTCATCTCACCTCTCACCTTTCATGTAGTGCTGAGCACAGCTCCTTTTCTTTTTTTTTTTTTCTTTTTTTAAGCAAATTGTAAGTCAGCAATTTAGTTTTGCTCTCACAGCAATTTGGACCCTTAAGCATATTCTGTTCTCTTTATTGTTACCTTCGTCTTCTCCTTTTTCTTAAACATTATTTTCTCTTTATTTCTTGATTAACCAGTTTAAATCTGTTTTCGTATGTGGTAATGTTAAATTGCTATGAAAGCATTTTTTTCTGTACTATATTCCTTATTATTATTTTTCTCCTCCACAGTTTTTTGGACACAAAAAACTTTCAATTTAGTCAGATACCAAACTTTTTTTTGGGGTATTTGGTAAAATCATGGGAGATTAGTTCTTTTTTGTAACACAATTATCCATCCTCATACACTGAGATTGAATGGTAATTCTAATGAAGCATTCAGTGGGTCACTGCAGATTTCATTTTATTATTTTATTGTGTTTTGGCTGATTTTTGCATACATATGAGACAAGGGGTCATACCCCATCTCACTTCAATGCCTCTAAGTACGAGAAGCAGGAACTTTGTTTTCCATCCCAGGGCTGCCGGGGTTTGGGAGTTCTCGCAGCTTTTTCTCATTTTGGCACAACTTTTTTCTTGCAGGGTATCTCAGAGGTTGTGTGTGATTCAGAAATCGGAAATTGAAAGTGGGCCTGGTTAATGTGGAGAAGCAGGAGCATTGTCGTTCCCACTTTCCGTTTGTGCAGAAGGTTGAATGTCGATTAATAGTTTTGAGGAAGAAGGAAAGAAAGGATGAAGTACAAAAATCAATGTAACACATCTAGTAAGGCATGCTAAGTATTACTGGCCACTCAAATGGACATTAATTCTTGGAAAGAGGTATCCCGAAATTGTGCATTTAGATTAGCCGTCTGAAAAGCTGGCCATATATTCATGATAAATTCACAAAGGCCAAACAGCATGAATAGATAAAGAATTGCAGTGGGAGGAAATTGATCCCAGCACTGCACACCTCCTGCCGCGACTCGATCCCCACACTGGACATCGTGAAACAACCACTTCCCTCCACCATTTTCAACGTGCTGGCATCATGTTGCTGTCATTGTTTTAGTCAGATTCCTCCATTTTCATCGCGTGTGACATGTGGGCGGTGGCCTATGAGGGCTTCCCCGGAATGATGCACCTGAGTTTCTCACCAAGTATTAAATGTCAGCTGGAGAAAACTCCGTTCAGTTCATGTTCTTGCAGCCCTGGGAGCGTGAACAAGTTTCTCACTTCTCGCGGAATATGTAGAAGCCTTGAACTGTCAAGGAGCTTTAAAAAATGTAGTGAATTCAGAGTAAAATTTTTTGATCCTCCACATTTTCACGCTTTCATGGACAAATTGAACATCATATCTTTTGGGAGTTTGCGTCTAATTAATCAAGTGGAACCACAATCATTTTTTTATTAAGAAATTTGTTCTTGTCACCGCTCACTCCCAGGGTGTCTTCAAACAGGATTTCAGGAGAAGACCCAAAGTTCACAAACGTTCTCTCTCACTGGTTTGTCACATATTCAGCGACAAAGTCAAAAACTCAAGTTCAGTCTTTGGTCTCTCAAAATATCCAGGTTTATTTTTTTCCGATTACGGCTAAGTTTGCAAGTAGGTCAGAAGTGCTATTCTGTGTCCTGCTGAAAACTTGTCAATGTTCAAATATGTCTAGACTGCTCATTATGCTCTTTGGTGATAACATGTTATAAACGAGTGAGGTGCTTCTTCAGATTCTCCTACTGTCCTTCGTGATCAACTCATCATTAAAACTAAGATAAACTAAGATGATTTTTTTTGTGGGGGGGGGCGATCGTTGCCCTTAAATAGCAAGTTTTACTCCCCGATACCATTTCTTTTCTTACTCAAAATCTTCCTTTTGTTTCAAGGGTCAAGAGTTTATATTGGTTATTGTTTTGTGATTGAATATAGAGTTGTGCAATAATAACAGACCCTGACTGATTATTAGCAGTGAGCGGAGTTGATAGCATGGCTAACAATCAATACTAGCATATGATTCAAATATGCAGATGCAGAGTGTAAAGATATTAAAATGTAGATGACAAAGGTTCATAGTTTCTCATACATATGCTGATGCTGGGATATGGCTAACAACTCAGTTAGTTTGTGTTTAAAACATCCTAACATATAGAAAGAAAAAGCTAAGGTATGGCTAGCAATGGCTACCTTTGACTATTACATCCTTGTTGAAGCTAATTCATGATGCTAAACTATGGTACTTAAAGAGGTCTTTATAATATCCATGAATGGCGCAGTGGTCAGCGCTTTTACCTCACAGCACGAAAGACCTTGGTTCGATTCCGACAGGGTTTCCTCCGGGTTCTCCGGTTTTCTCCCACAGTCCAAAAGCATGTAGCAGGTTAATTGGAAAAAAACAGGAAAATTGCCCAAATGAGTGAGCGAATGGTTGTTTATCTGTATATGTGGCCCTGGGATTGACTGGCGACCAGTCCAAGCTGGGATAGGCTTCACCATCCCCCGAGTGCAGGACAAGTGGCAGACGATGGATGGATGGATGGATGGATTTATGGACAAGAGATGCCAGTTCATTTTGGTCAAAACTTTAAATACAATTAAAACAGCTGAATACATAAAGAAACAATTAATACAGACTAATACTGGCATATAGACGACTGACCAATGCCAACAGACTGATAAGAATTGCTACCATACAACTAACAGGGGCTAATAGACAGAAAATAGATGGCACCATATTGCTGACAGAACCAAACCATCAGTCGCATCGTAATGCATAGCGAATAGCTGCAATATTAACAGCCATCTGATACTAAAATAGTTTACAGATGCTAATACATGGCTAACACAATACCTGAGTACATGATGGCAACATGTCCAGAGATGTACCAACAGTTGTTGAACAATGACAGATAATAACTGGTTAAATAACTCTGAATAAACGCTAACTGAAGCAAAAGAAATTTCAAGCATTTCCTTTTTAAACTTTGTAGCTATCTATACCACAGACACAGTATAGAACAGCTTTTCCAGGGGCCAGATATTTAATCCGTTTTTTTTTGTCAGATTATTAGTATTTTCCTAAATTTTTTTCTTCTTTTGACCAGTATTTTTTTATTTTTATTTTTTCGCCCAGATGCCAGACAGCTGCCAGACGTAGCTTTGACAGGAAAATGTACCAGAGAGTGTGATGAGTTTGGCCACTCTGACACCTGCTGGATGCCTGTCCGCTCACTTACCCGGCAGCGCCAACGCCATGGCAGTGACCCTCCACGGCTTTCCACCTTTGTTCCAGGAGATGACAACAACAATCTCCGTAGAAATGACCACGAGAGTGACAGCGAGAGTGCTGGAAGTGCAGGGAGCTCAGAACCTCGGGTCACCATCACCGGAGAAGGTCAGAGATTTTCCATAGCCAACGGAGATCCCCTTGGCACGTTGGGCAGTGGCGACCGCAATCGGAACATGGGCGATCACAATCGTAACCTTCTGAACCGCAAGATGACTTCAGCATCATATGACACATTTAGCAGTGCTGGATTTGGAAGGCGCCAACAAGAAGAGGAAGGAGGAGAAGGCCCAAACCCACCTGAGGTCATACCGCTGACGCGGACAGGGGCGGACTACAAGACCACATCCTGCCTCACATTGTCACGCCGTGAGGTCTACCTGTAACAGCTTTGCAATGGCGCAATCACCAAGCCGCTGGCTTTTCTTAGAAAAAGAATGGGGGGGAAAAAACAAGGAGGGTTCGGACTTAGCTGGCATTAATTTAAAAGGTGTTTTAAACCTGTAATGATGTGAGAAAAAAAAGTCAATTTGGAAGTCCTGAATACTGACTAATATTTATAGGCACTTACACTTCAGCAAATGATGTAACCGCTATTTGGAGAGCTCTGGCTAGAAATACCTTCTAAAAAAAACCTTTGTTTAAATACGAGAGAAAGTTGCCTACAGGCAAAGATCTTATTATTGTCCGTGTGGAGGAGGACAACTTAATCTGCCCTTCTTTTTACCTGAATCCAATGTATGCCTCACCCTGGCCACAGAGGGATCTGTGTGAAGAAGAGAGAGACAGAGACTGCATAAATCCTGATGCTATAAATGTCTCAGTACAAAGTTAAACTCAATGAGGCTACAGCAAGCTAGACTTGGACTTGGCTGGTGAACCATCTGCTGAAAAAACAATCAGTAATATGCAGTCAAAATAGATGAGAGGAAGTTCTTAAGTTATTCACTGAGGTATATGGATCCAATTCCAACAATTGAAACTTTTTAGCTCGTAAGTTAACATTGATACGCAAAACTATAGATCACCTTGCAAATTTCAGTGGGGGAGTTTTGAAACGCGTACACAGACGCTTTACAGTACAAGAAAGACTACAAGATTGCAAGAAAAAAAAAATCGGTAGGGTTTAAGATAATCAGATTCAGAATTGAAGCAAAAAAAAGTGTTTTCACACGTAACTGAAACAATTTAGAATACAGTACATAGTATCAGTAGTGTCACAATATTCCATTGTGCATCAAATATGTGCCATCAATCTGCCATTACACCAAGTCTGTATGTATATATGTACGTATGTTCGATAAACACAGTGTGTGCTGTTCAGCATTTCGGAGTGGACAGGTACTGAGATCTTTCCTGACTTTGAGCACCATAAAGCAGTTCATGTATTTTTCACCCACACTCACACACGCACACACACACACACACACACACACACACACACACACACACACACACACACACACACACACACACGCACATACACACGCACATGCGCACACACACGTACACACACAAACACAGGGGCACACATATGTACACACACAAGGGCCTCAAAGCATGTAACATGTAACCACAAACTCATACAGTGCATTTACTGAATATGTATATACATATGGACACTTTTTATGAGATAATTCAGAGGCCATGTAACATATAGTATGTAATAAAGTGCATTGCCTTTTATACAGAAACAAGCACACTCAACAAGATACAAAAACATTCTCATGCGGACATAAACCATATTAGTACATTAAAGGAACCACAAGCCTGCATTACAATGTGCAATTCTTATGCACTATGTGTGTACGTGCCCTTAATCATAATTTTAACATGTTTCCTCATTGAAGTAGCTGTATTTAGCCTGTTCCCCTCCAGCCAGTATTTAAGCATATATCTAAATCATTACTCATCTCTCTGATGTGGGGCTGCATTACAGGGAAACCCAATGACATCTACTGTATGTAACGATAGACCATGTGGGAATGTGAAATATTCTGCATACTGTAAGTAGGACTTTAAAAAAAAAAGGAGGGAAAAAAAAAACAAATTTCGCAAGAAAAAAGGAAATTCAAAAAAAGGATTTTGCATGAAATACAGATAATGCTAACTTTTTCTCTTTTTTAAACCATGCGCCTTTTGGATAACACGCCTATTTGGATACAGCTGTAATATACATGTGTGTGCTTATTGGGAAAGTGAGATAATGATGGCAGTAAGGAGGGTTGCGTCAGTGGAATTGCAGATCCCGTATTTAACAGGGGGGGCAACCTCAGGCTGTTTTCTGTTTTCCAGGCTATAGAATAGTGAGAACTATGATGCAGGCTGTAACAAAAAAAAAAAAGTATGCAATGCATTGTGCTTGCAGAGTTCTGGTACAACGGTTTTCACTACACTGTGCATACAGCCGTGCTGAACCGCACAGATAACGGACTCAGTCACGTTCGACCTTCCCAGCAGCCACCGCAAAAACTCGAGACACGCACACTCATACACCCTGCTTCGCCGTGTTGAAGAGGTGCTGTGGATGAAGGCCAGCACATCTTAATTCCCATCGTCAGTGTGTGGTTCAGTGGTGTGATAGGGATAATAGGGTTAGGACGTCCCTATGGTCTTAATGAGTTTCCTTTTTTTTCTCTCCGCTCTTTTCCTCCCTTGATCTGCACTGATCTTATTAATGTCCGGACAGGCAAATGTAACTGCAAATCGTGTGTGTAACTTCACTTTTCTGGTTGTTCTGGATCAGAAGTGTGGAGAGATCTTGTTTTAAGCTGTTCGAGTCTGCCTCTTGTAGATCATAGTGTTAAGAAATGAAAGCTACACTCAGGTAAGATGTGCAATTATTCTTAACACACCTACTAACTACTCAACGTTTATACCCTGTCATGCTCAAACATACCCGCTTACTCGCTGGCTGCCCCGTCACTGAAAGATACTCTAATTTGCAGCATCAATAAAGTAATAAGTGCAATGATTACTTTATTCATGGTGTAATGTTAATCAGGCTTTAAATTCCATTTGTGTGTGACGACACTTCATTTGACTTTAAAATGTTGTGACTGACTCCCTTTTCCTTGGTATTGCCCTCTGATGAACTTCCTCCTTGAGCCTTCATTATCTCTAAATCCCAAGCATGGCTGTTTACCGAGCTCTGTTGTTGAGGGACTGACGTGAGGACGTGACAGAACCAAGGACCTGGCACGTGAAGATGTTCTGTCAGCGACGATGTTGTTAGTTTGTAAAAAGGGACCCAAGGAAACTGTCGCAGTGTCCCATCAAGGTTTGGGCGCTGATAGACAGGTGGACACGTACTTACTTTGTGGGAGAAAAAATGTGTCCCGAGACCTTGGTTGCCTAAGAGGTCTTCAAGGACATAGGCCCGAGTTCCGTACAGAGACTCAACGCAGCGCCGCCTCGCCGAAGTGGCAGATGTTTCATCAAAACTGCTGTTTTATGGCAGTTTCATAATAGCACCTTTCAAAACCTCTAATCCGGATCTAAGGGAACTTGCTGCACACGGATCTGTGTGGATGTGCATCTTCTTTTTTTTTTTCTTTTTTTTTTTTTTATATTGCACGTTTAAACATGCATATGTTTTAGTCCGCTGTGAAACAGAGGCGAGAAAGACAGAGGAGGATCGTTCCCTCGTCCACAAACTGAGACGTTTCAAAGTGCAGACACCTCATCGGACATCATGTATCTGTCATCTCCCTCTTGCTGTTAACCTTATAGCCATGTACAGATAAAATTACACGGTAGAGCAGAAACAGACAATGGCATGCTTAAGGTCTTCAAAACTGCACTTAAGAAAAAGTGGAAAAAATGTAATTTTTATTTCCCTCTTCCTTGTTTTCCTTTCTTACGGGGCTCGCTCTCTTTTTGATGCTCCCTTCCCTGTAATTATCCGACGAACTAATTGCATTTGCTATGACGAGGAAGAAGAGGACTTGTCAACAAATGGTTTGGTATGAAGATGAATCATGTAAAAGTCTGACTTTGACATTAAAAACCTTCAAACACTCCTGTGGCTACTACGCTCTTGAAGACTAGCTTTCACAATGTCCAAAGACAGTGAGACTTTGGACTCCGGTAACAAGACAATTAAAGACCAAAAGCTAAAGAAAAACAAGATCAGAACTGAGCGCCTTTTTGTTTCAGATTATCAGGGTTAGAGGCCTTAACTTTATATATATATGGCTTTCAAATTTTGTGTGTATGATATTACAAACTAGCCACAATAGAATTTGTTGACAATAATTTGAAATATAAAATGAACTATCATCGGTTGCTGGGGTACAGGAAAGAATATTTACTTTGACTCACTTTGCGGTTTCAAAGCATGCGCTTGATTCAAGCACACAAACTCATGCACCAACGGCGGCAGAGCTGCCATGCAAGGCACTCACCAGACTGTCTGGGTTCAGCATCTTGCCCAAGGACACTTCAACATTCAGACACTTTTCTACTGGAGGGACGCCCGCTCTACCGACCGATCCACAGCCGCCCCAAATCGATTCAGGATACGTCGTACAGACCGTTACACACGTTGCAAGTTAATGACAGAAATTGTCTTTTTAACATTTTTAACACATCTACTAACACCCTGTCGCGGGTCTTATAGTTAGACGAGCAAACGAGTTCCTGGACTGCATAGTATAAACCGCTTCTGTAGTTTATTAACATGTAATAAGGTCTCCAATGCAACCAAAGCAAGTAATCCTTGCTGTTTTGTCATCTACTTTCCCAGGTCAAGGATGCATTTTCAACTTAGACAAACAAAGTCCCAATCATTGACACCCATTGCGTGGCATGTCTGAAAAATATATACGAATGTAGATAAATGAAATATCGGACGTCAATTTTATCTCTGAAAGGCGAACTCTCATCTGGGTCTATATTTTGAATATAGACGGCAATTTGAACCTGAGCTTATTAGAAAATGCTTCAGAGGTTCTAACTGCTGCAAAGATTACTCTGAGGGACTCGAAATGTATAAAAAAAAAAAAAAAACTCCCGCATTTTAAATCCTTTATGTTAAGTATACAAGACTGGCACCCTGTGGTCATAAAAAGTTACTGCTATGTTTTCTGCAGTTATGATACATCTGTAGCTTGAGTCACTCCTGGGAGCTGTTTCAAGTGATTTTTAATTATTGTGAAGGATGTAAAAAAAAAAAAAGAGGATCAGGAAGAAGCATATCGGTAAGGGTGCAGAATTTCGGAAGTAAAAGGGAGATGATAAGAGGTGCATAAATGTAACTACGGTGTCATTCACGGCTCTGAACGAGAGGACAGATCTTTGCCTTGGTGCGTTCAGTTGTTTTTACTGCCCAAGTAAGACAGAAACGCCTTCTTACGTCCTTTACACATCCAATAGTATTTTAAAATGCCAGAATGGTGCAGAATGGTGTTGCACATCTGAGAGACCTCAAGCCCACCCTTTTCTAACGCGGCGAAATTTAATTCCACCGTAAATGTTGTGTTTTTCTGAACAATCTTTCACTCCCTTGAGGTTCATTTCAAACGCTTCGGTGTGGACACTGGCTGCGCCGGGCTCGGAAAGAGTCACAAGGAATAAGACTTTTTATAGATAAGAAATTTACTGACCGCAGCTCTAAAAAAACTACACAAAACAGAAAGGAAGGCAGCACCATCCCTCAGGACAAAACTGCTCTTTTCCTGCAATAAAGTAATAAAAGCAGATGAAAGAAAATCTTGAAACCACAAAGTAAAGTGTAATAACAAACTTCTTTGAACCCCTGAAGGAATCAGGTTTCATATCAATCAACTTCTCATTGTTACTTAATGCCAATAAATGTGACCAGAAAAGACTTTGTAAATATATCCAATTGTTTCACTGGATAAATGGATGGACTCGCCTGATCTGAAAGAGAACCATATCAGTTTCTTTGAACTCTTAATTAAATTCCAGAGATAGACTCAGTGCTTGTGCTCTTTATTGATTTTACAGAGGAAAATGTTGCCAGGAACTTGCCTGGTGATTTGGCCCCGAGAATGTTAACATCCTTATGCTCTCTACAGTCTATCAAATGGTCTGCAGATCTATTTAATCTTTTTTTTTTTTTTTTTTTTTTAGGTGGGGACCCCTTTATTGGCCGAAAGTAAGTCGGGTCTGATGCCTGCCTTTCATTGCAGAGAACCATAAAATAATGTTATATATTTTCTTGTATATCGCTACCGCTTGGCTCACATCTGCAGCTCTGTTATAAACCAGTAATGCTCGAGAAAAACGTTTAGCATCAGTATCACAAAGTGAAGCACAAATGTGTGTAATCATGCCAGGGTGCTGTGTTTCCTTATTTAGGGGAACCCGTGCAGCAGATCAGTAAACAGTGTATCTGTGAAATTCCAAATAGCTGATTTGAGATGTGATTGTCTCCATGTTCCTCCAGTGGGATTTCTTTTGATTCCTCATGTTAATGCACACATCAACCTGAAAGCATTAAAAGACGCACCGTCAGCATTTTTCCGGCAAATCGCCCTGATATAATAAGCTCATGAATGGTATGCAAGAAAACCCTATGCATTAAAAGAAAATGCATCAGCTTACTCCAAGTTAAACTGCTCCATTTTTTACTGAATCCCCCATTTATTAATTCCTATAAAATTAATCTAGTTATTCTGTTGCCTGGCTGTGGATAATAGGTGACCGTTAAAAGAGTAAGCTTTGGGGAACAGCAACGTGGTACTTTCGGGCTCATTAAGACGAAATTTGGAAAACTTATAAGTAATTTCTGGTAACTTGTGCTCTCTGGAGCTTAGTAACTGCATGATTAACAATTGAATGAAATCCTGCAATTTGGGCCACTTTGTGGCCAAAACTCTTGAAAAGAAGTTCAAACTAGTCATGCTGTTCTCAGAGCAGGGAAGACTGTTAATGAGTCTCAAATGAGAAATCAAAGCTTACCTGCACTACCAGGCAAAGGGTCCTGTGAATATTATAAACTCTTAATTAATCCAATTAATCACACGAATTCGAATTGCATGGGGGGGGGGGGGGCCAACCCCCCCCCCCGGTTTAAAAGGGCCCCCCCGGGGGAAAAAGGGGGAGTGGCAGTGGGATTAAAAAAA
>CAAKHD010013563.1:46949-59692 GCA_901007705.1 Fistularia tabacaria | reverse complement strand
AAAAAATAAAAAATTATCAATAAAAAAAAAAAACGGCGGTGGGGGGGGGGGGGGGGGGGGGGGGGGGGCATCACGTCCGGCCCGATTTAATAGCGCCACCCAGTGGACAAATGGTGGAGTTGCAGTCGGATTAACAAATGAGAGCCTCTTACTAAGGGACATTTCGGGGGAAAAAATGGAAAATAAAAACAAGGCTCATTCGGGATTTTCAAAAAGGAAAAAGATATTGCACTAAACTACACAAATCAAATAAGAAATTGTTGCTCAAATTCTAATTAACATTATCTTGAAACAATAAGTTCTATCTCATCATGAAGATGGATATAGTAATAATCCGATCAGACCTATAATATCTCGTGTTTCACTGCATCTCTCTATGATAAACAGTAGTAGATAAAGAATTGCCTTCTGATATGCTCCTGCATCTTGAAATAATATAGCAGTTTTTTGGTTTTTTTTTTATTACACCTCATTACACTTTTCCAATATGCTCAGAGGGAAACTCAAGGACCATAACTGGAAGTTGTAAGACACAGCTGGCTCACGATTTTTTGTTTCCAGGTTCAATCAGTTCTATATAATTCCCATGAATCAACTCTTCCTGCAATGATTCAAATTATATATTTTGCATTGTTTTGGCACCTTTTCATTCATGAATGCCCCTGACACACCCGAACGAAAACACATATGCAGTGTTTTCCGTTTCCATGGTTTGAAGTCCTGCTTCAGTGAATGGGAAACTTGACATTTTTAATCTCACAAGCTCAATATTAGGTTCCTTTGGTTTGGTCCCAGAGCAGATGGCAGTGGCAGCAGGCGTGACTCTGTGAAGGTGATGTTGACTGCAATCAATTTCTCTGTAGAGAATAGTCTGTCCTTTTCACACAAGCAGCATGTTGTGAATTCAATATTTTGAGAATACGCAAAGCCGACATAAATCTATGTGCCCGCACATTGCCATGCTGACATGCATCTTTGTGATATGAAATATTAATTGGGCCAATGCCAGATGTCTCAGCTATTACGTTCATACAAAAATCACATATTGAACTAGATTTTCCAATCAATGAAAACTATCTCAATTATGTCAATTGGAAAGTCATGGAAAGTCACTGATATTTTATGAAGAAAAAGATTGTATTTTGATGTTATTACCGTGTAATCATCACACCCAGAGTGTGCTGTAAATGAATACGTAGTGGGACTGCAGGAGGGTATATATTATAGACAATGACATGCTGAGCAGTTTCAAGCTGACAACAGTGAGAAAACTAATTGTTTTTAAATGCTTGATCACTTCTTATGTTACAATAAGAGACTGCAAGTGTCTGTTGCGTCCAGTCAAACATTTTGAGATTTGAAATGATTTTACCACTGTGGGATGATTAAAGGAATATTCTATTCTATTCTATTTGACTCTATTTTCAAAATGATTTGTCAAATTAGCAGCTTGAAGTCGAAATAACAAGAAGGTTGGGCATTTTTTTCTAAATGCAAAGGATAAAGTCATCCAATTCCATGGATCATTACCATCCATTCTACAGAGTTGACTTCAGCGATGGCACTGATATCCTGAGGCTACTCCTTAATGAGTAATTTCTTTGTTCACCCATGGACAGAGATGAAAAATATTGAATGAAGTATTATCAAATATATACTGGGTGATTTATGTGAAACTTTTTTTGAAAGTATCTGCTTGTCTTAGTGGACAAATGTTGAAGAATTACGTCAACAATTATGCCTCGCAAGTCGAGCCTCTTAGGAGTTAAAACTAATTTTAGCCACTTGTATCTTCAACCCAAGGCTGTGTTTTGTTCCGTGGGCTAATCCTTAAGCCCTACATCCAGTGAACTTACTTGCCTTGGTAGTGAAGCCTCTGAGGAGAGGTATAGGATTTCCAAGTAACACTCATTAGTCGAGTCCTTCAACTTAATGCTCACATGTATGTCAGCGCAGAAAACCGCTGCCAGACAATGTATGAATTTTTCTCTGTGTTTAACTTTAAAATTCAATGCAAAGAAACAATCACCAAGTTTGTTTCCGTTGATAGAAAGCAACAAAGTCATGTTAAAAGTGTGTGACCTGGAAACGAATTGTTGTTACTATTTCTTCCAAATAAATAAAATAAAAATGAAAAGCAGTTGGTCTGTTGGATTTGCCAAAGCATGCAAGAATGCAACAGAAAAAAAAGTATCAACTTTTGAACTTCAACTTTTGAGTTAACTGTCTTGCCAAAACTAGGAATTTTTGACTGAATCATCATTTCACTAAATAATTCCACATTGCCAGCTACTGCTCGTTTATCGCCCTATAATTATTTGTATTTATTCATATCATATAGTTTATTTAAAATGAAAAATCCTCCATGTGATACCATGCAAATGTTGACATTCTATTTTCAATAATGGAGATTTCGTGTATTTTACTCAAATTTGGGGAAATAGTTCGTACATCTCAGTTGATATGAATAATCTATGAGCAATACGTACATACAATAAATGAGCAATACCTCTCAAAATGAATCTCATCAAATGTGTCCAGCGAAGAACCCCTTTCATTTTGGGGATATTTTTGTTATTTCCACACAATGAAAACTAATCATAGGATTATATTTTCCATAGCATTTGACAACAGTCTGGTCTTTATTGATGATTAACAGTTCCATAGAATACATCAGAGAACAGCAACAAAAAAAGCAGCAGAATAAGAACCACTAAAACTACCGTACTTAAGGTAACACACAAAGAATCAGTCAGATCAAATTTAAAACATACTGTGACGATATCTTAAAAAGGTTTCTGTTTTCAGGAGTGGTTGAGAGCTAAGCCCTTTTACAGCAGTGCGTTGAACGTAACAAGATCCGTCTCTGGCAGTACAATTTGGCAGAAAACTATCACACATACACAAAAGTAAGATCTTCACTGTGAAAGAATTGTGAAAAAGAACTTGCAGTCAGGATTATATTGTAGTTACTTATAGGGGTTAGCCACTTGCACGATTTCACACTTTATAGTAGAGTATTGACATCTACACGCAGGATGTGATGGTGGAGAGGAAGCTGCATCATCTTGAATGTTTTGATCTGGTCAACAAATGATTCTATCCAAGGGATGATTAAATATATTCACATAGCAATGCGTTTGCGTGGTTGAATGCTAAATGTGCTTTGAATATAATTTTCACAGATTGTAATAGGCATCTGAAACGTGTTCGTGCAATGTGAATAGTCAATCCACAAGAGTCACAGTAAAAGAGTTGAAAACATATTAAAAATCAGAAGCTGAGGAAATATGTAAATTCTACAGCTGTCCAGCAGATGGTTAAAAGGAGCACCATGTCTGAGAAGACTCGTATATTTACACTTGGAACGTGAGGGAAAGGAAGGGAATCATGCACGTGAAAAAGGCAACCCTAAGTCAAAAACAAGGATCGTATGCTATTGGGGTGCTTAGAAGGGGTACAACACTGTGTGTGCGTGCATTCGTCTGTGTTTTACTGTATCTGTGCCTGTGTGTCTAAGGGCCTGGAGTTACTTGCATGATGTAACTGATTGTAAATCACATTTGTCTTGTGAGGGATTTTTCACACAATGTGCTTCGTCTTCTGAAGGACTACAGAATCAAGGCAAAGGAGTGTGTTATCATTGTCTGAAGAAATGATAAAGACATTTTTCCAATCCGGTGTGCTCATCTTTTCAGTCCCACCCCTCAACACTCACACATTGTGCGCCCCATCGAAAGTGCTCAACCGAGGCTGGTGATATTAGAGCGACCACCGGGGGGCGCTACAATGCGATGACCTGATCTACGCGGGACGTTGTCATCAATCTGTGCCCCTGCGGAATAAAAGCAGTGTCAATAAAAAGAAAAGAAAACACAAAAATGATGCATCTGTTTTATATTAAGCACGTCAATAGCTATATTTGAATTTCTATTCAATACGTAAATGTAAATCAAGTAATTTGTGTAACCTGACAGGCTGAAGTTGGACAGATGAAGATTGCGGATCGGCGGCGGATGGTGAGAAGTGGGTGATGTTTTGGCTGAAGGTGCGGGTGTGATGTATTTGGGAGTCGGAGCGACATCATAAACAGGGCCGTCATACATACCACGGGAAACACCCTGCTTCCCCTTGTCCTGAGAAAAACAGGAAACCTGTATTTATTACCAAGAATTTCAAAGCCACAGCATTCGACTCCTCTGGTCAAAATGACAGAAGAGAATGTTCATCTTCATGTACTGTACCTGGCTTCTGAACTTGATACGCTGATAAGCAAAGTCCGGGAAGGGTTTGCAAGGAATGAATCGACCGGTGCCCTGCTGAACCTGCAGCTTTCCTTCCTCATACACCACCTGGCCTTGACTCAACACCACCGCCGGACCGCCATGGCACTCCAGACCCTCAAAGATGTTGTATTCTGAAGCCTACGGAAAAAAAAAATGCTCAATAGGGAACCTAGAAGGGGGTCTTACATCTCCACTTCACCATTTTGATAAGCGTAACACCCATTATGCCTCTGTCCTCTGAACCAGCATAGAGGATCGTTCTTACATAAAGAATTATACATGCAGGAAATTGAGATGACTTCTACTGAATATGTAAAAAGCTTGAGGCATATGGAAACTGACTGTAGAAATTGGGGGGATGGGCACAGAATGGGTGAGGGGCGATGAGGGATTATAACCTAAAACCACCAGCAGTCTGGATTAGAGGGCGGCACGAACTGAATGCACTGTCTAACATCTTCCTGTGACCAATTTCCTGTAAAATTTAAAATGCCGACCACGACATATTAATTGAATTCAGTGATTATCTAAACCCTGTTGATGTGGTTGATATAATTTGACAGCACAGGGAATTTCAATCATGGCATTCAGATGATTGAAGTGACAAAGTCCCAACAATCCACAGACACAGTTTAATAGAATTACTTTGAAATTGAAAATCACATATTTCCCTGAGTAAGATTTCACTCCACTCCATATACTGTACACCTTCAAACAAAGACAAACAAAACAAAACAAAACACTTTCTCGGAATAAGATCACTAGATCACCAGATTTCCACAACCCCCTCAAGAGAAGACTTATGTAATATTGTTGTTGTAATTTAATTCTTTTTATTTTTAATCATTGTGGTCATGATTGTTCTGTTGGTAGTGATGATGTTATTCATTCATTCATTAATGATTTACACTGCTTATCCTGCACTTAAGGCCACAGGGGGGTTGGAGCCTATCTCAGTTGTCATTGGGCGAGAAGTGGGATACACATTTTTACAATCATTATTATTATCATCATTATTATTATTTTACAATTCAGAATTACATTCAATTTACTATTTGATTTTTAAAACAGACAACCCATTAACCCACTTTTAGCCTTTATTTCAAATTTTTCCTCACCGACTGCTGGAGTTTGGAGGTGATGGTTTTGACGCTGTCAGGGTCCCAGATGACAATATCCGCATCAGAACCCACTGCTATTCGGCCCTTACGTGGATAGAGGTTGAAGATTTTAGCGGCATTGGAAGACGTGACTGCCACAAACTGGTTCTCATCCATTTTTCCCATGGCCTGCGAGAGTGAGGGGGGGGTGCATGAAGCTAGACAAGCAAAACAAGCACGCCGTCGTGCATTTCTAGACTCTCAGTTACATGACAAACACATATATGTGCTTACCACAGCCTTGTCCCACACAAAACTCATTCGCTCCTCAGCTCCGTTGGTTCCCTCTGGGATCAAAGTGAAGTTGTCCTTACCCACTGCTTTTTGAGAAGTGCTGTATGCACAGTGAGCACTGCCCACCACCTGTAGGTCCCCACTGCATCAACATAATACAAGAATTTCACTTATTTGAAGGATATTTAACTGCACCAGCTCTTACAGTTTAAAGTCATAGTTTTGTCAACCAAAGTTAATTATTATTATACCTACTACTTGTCACCAGGTATCCTCATTGTGTTGGTGAATTAAAGGTTAAGTTGTTGTAGTACCAGGCCATAAATATGTAATACATTACAATAATACCTTAATAAAAAAGTATACATTGATTAATTTCTAATGGGTGAAACTTAATAATTTATTTTACATTGACTAATTCTTTAGTTAGCAACCTCTTTTTTATCTCTTCTTTTTAAGAAAAGCAATAACAGGACCTTGAAATACACCATTTCATGAATAAGACATCAGGAGTATTACAACATCACTGTGACAACACAGATCCACCTTAAGAAACTGTATTTGCAGATGACAGGTGGAGAAATATAGAGCTCGAGAGCTATGGGGACGGAGGAGGAGGGAGGCTCTTGGTAACCAAGGCAACAGATAATGACGGATTTTAGACCTTGTGCTATTTATGGAATCAAGGACAGTCAAAATGCACTGCAGGAAGTTATGTGCAAAGTATTTTTGCAGTAAGACCTGATATAAGGCTGGTCTTGTCAAGTATATTTTTTATTGTTCCTGCCTTCATTATACATGAATGGATGAGTGACTGAATTGAATAATGTGTTTAATTTGAAATCTTGAGTTCATATTTATGATTCCAATGTGTTTTACATATTTATCCTCAATGTCTTTGTGCCGATCTTCTCATCTAGTTCCTTTATTTTTGTGTCTCCAGGCTAGCCTTGCATTGCATAATATATATCCAGGTGACTGTGGAGCACCAATAAGGAACCGAGAATAAGATTATCAATGGGGCCTCCTTTTCCTTCATCCATCTGATTTATTTTAAATCATTCAATGATTGCAGCTTAAAAAACAGATTAACTTTCATGTTTGTGCTATAAGACGAAACAGTTGTGGGTTTGTCAGAATTAGCATCACATCCTTAATGACAGTGGGACTATGGACTAAAACAAGACATATTCAAATGTATATTTGCATTATGTTGAATTCTCTGTAAAACAAGATGAAATCATACCAGGCAAGAAGGGTGTTGAGATGGTCTGGGGTGCTGGGGTCAGGACTCAGCGGCGGAGAGGTCACATATGCAGCCGCTTTGGCCCAGTTTTTGCTCCAATAATGAGAACCATCAGTCGCCAGACTGGCTGTAATTGGCTCTCCAAAAACAACAGAACCTGAGGATAGGATGAAGAGGACATGATTGTTCAGACTGAAATGAGCTTTTCATACAATATCGAAGGGTTCATTGAAATGTAAAACTTGAAATTGTCTGTTGTATGACAGACATGAGGTCATAACAAAGAGAGACTGACCTTTTCTGCGAGCCTGGGAGATAGTGTCGGCTGCACTCTTGCTCATCACCTTGGTGATGTAGACAGGGCAGTTAACACGGTTACCAAGTGTGATGGCACGGAATACCGCCTCAGCCTCAAGCTGCATTGAAATCAAGGGAGGATATGTTTAAAAAACAAGGATGGATGGATGAATGGATGGATGGGTAGATGGATAGACCGTTTGATGGATATAAAAGTGACATCACCTCTTCTGGACGACTCAAAGGATGGCCTTCTGGTCCAGTTATTCCCATTTCAAGGATGTTTCTCTGTTCCTACAAACAGAAATTAAATCATTGTGACATATCCAACAACATCAGATTCTGTTTGCTTTATCCATCAGGCTCCTGTTGCAGAGGTCTGGTCAGTGAGCCATTGGTGTGAAATGAAAAGCTTATAGTCCAACACACTTTCAAATAAAAAAAAGCGCCTTGTAACCCTTAAATTCAGATGCATTAAAATATCAGCAAAATAAAAAGTGACCCCAATGCATGTTCAGTTTTTCTTAGTAAACTGGTTTGCATGTTGACTTTCGGTTTCATTTTCCTTTTCTTTGTTTAAATTGTCAATTTTTCTGCTTTGTCTATTTCAGAATTGTTCCCAAATATTTCATATTCATCATCCTCCCAATTATCATGACAGTACAATAATTCTTGATTCTTAATTCTTGGGTTTTTTTCTTTCTTTTTTTAAGACTCTTTATCAGCAATGGGATCACCAGCCCTCCCTTTGGTTGCAGCTGTCAATTGGCACAGCACTATGTTAGCACCTACGTTCTATTACAATAATTTAGTCAGTAATAATGCTCAACAATAATGCTGGCCAGGGATGAGAGGAAATTGGTTATTTTAACTTCCCACTCGTATATATTCATAAGTGCACAACGCCCACCACAAAATCACTAAATAAGTTATGAAATAATTATTCATTACACTAACCGACATGGGCGGTTTGTTCAAGGGCAATCTGGGGAACTCACCTCCAAATTGCCAAAAAGGAGGGAATTTTTAAAATCACATTTTACCGCTGTTGCAGCAGTTCTGACCACTGTAGCCGCCTCTACATGTAATGTCCTATCGGCGTGCAGCGCCGCTCTGTGGAGAACCGCCCCTTCTTCTTGGGCAATTTTCAATCAGGTAAAAATCACCCCGACTTATTTCACAGACTCTCATGTGAAATCCTTCTTTTTTCCAATGCATTCCTTATGGGTTTTCAGGAGGACCTCCGGATACATGCTTTCGTACTCACATAACCTGCTCAAGCCTACACATACTTGCTTTCATCTTTATGTAACCTGCTCAGAACAAGGATGTTGGGATCCGGCTGCTGATCGTCTGCAGGAGTGGAACTCCAACAGATGCGAGCCATTAAGCCTCGTCGGGATGACCATAAGACGAGCCGTTTGCCTGGCCTTCGGGGCCCGATTGTTGTGTCTCACGTCACGCACTTCCCCACGTCTCACAGTTCCTAGCAAGTCCCACGTCTCCTCTTTCCTTGTGAGTTCTACGCCTCGCCCTTCCTCACGAGTTCTACATCTTGTCCCTCCTCGTGAGTTCCTACGTCTCGTCCCTCCTTGCGAGTCCCTCACTCCTGGGTCCAGAGGTCTACATCTCGCCGGTTGCCTCTTCGAGTCCCCTTGCCTTCCTCCCTGGCCTCCCGGGAATAACCTGACCTCTCAGAGTCCGTCAGCTCCAGAGACAACTCGGACCAAGCATAGCCCTAAAAACACCTTACAACCTGGGAGTGTCCTTGCATTTGGGTCAGATACCTGCACTTCATGACAAAGAAAGGACATCACTTTGATCTAGTCACATTCAATGTCAAGATGGCAGATCAGAAGAATTCTGTTGCATCTCTCATAGAAGTTCCTTTCAGTCGATGCAGTCGTGAAGAAAAATTGATAGAATAATTAAACTGCCCCTGGACCAAATTTAAAAATAAACAGATTTGTTGGAATTTTGACAAGACTAACGTAAATTGGGACAATTGTCTAGTCTTCTGTTAATTTACCTATTTAATGGGTCAACTTCGTCACTGTTGCAAAAGTCGCCACCCCGACCATTTTGCCCAGAGCCGCCACTGGTAACCGACTTAGACAGATCCCACCAATAAAACAAAACAAATATGGCATTAGGATGCACCAACCTGAGCAACCAGGTCTCCGTTTTCAGCATGAACTAACACCATGGCACCAAGCTGTTTTAAGAAGGTGAAGGCCTCATACAGCTAGTGCAGGGGGAGACAACAATTGAGATGGTATACAAAACGTGTATCATTACTCAACAGTGCGGCAGGAATTATTATATAGTATTGATGTCGTGCGCAAACTGTAATTATTATATTACCTGAGTATCTGTCATCTGAAACAAATCCTTGTAGGCCATGTACAGTTGGAAGGAGTTGATACCTGAAATTATAATTTTTTATAAAACATGATGAAACTGACCTACGATTGTTTCCTCCATTTCAGTGTTTACTCGCTCATTTGAGCACGTATTATATCATGCAGTTTTGCGATCTTGCATAAAATTATCTTTTCACTTTGACCAGATTACAAGCAATAAGTAAATGTGACCGCTTTGACATTGGCATTAGAAGAACAACGTATTTCCTATGTGCTTTCACTTTAAGAGGATTTAGCTCTAGATCAGATTGTTTCTAAATTCATCCCTATAGTGATTGCGAATTTGGACCAAAATAGGAAGGAACTGAAAACAGAAGTGTTGCAGTCACCACGGCTTTAAAATACAATGGGAAATGTAAAGATGAATGTACCTTTCTCTTGAACCAACAGCTCCAACTCATCTTTGATGGTCTCGTTCCACTGAGGAATGTCTACATGCAGGGAATAGTCACAACATGCCTTCTTATCTGCAGCCTCCTGCCAGAGCTCGAAAGCCTCCAGCAGGCTATCCCCAGGCTGTGGGGTCACATGGTCAACTGTGAAGTAGAAAACAATTGATAAAAACGGAAAGTGTGTTGTTTTTCAGATCGACTGTACTGTTTACATGCAAATTAATACAAAGGCACTCACTGATCATTGTTGTGCCTCCAGTGAGAGCAGCTTTGGTGCCCTGGAAGAAATCATCAACAGGATTTGTGCCAAGGAAGGGCTTCATCAGACAGGTGTTGACGTCTATGCCCCCGGGTATCACCATGCGACCATCAGCCTCGATCACTTTGACTCCCCCAGGCACAATCAGGTTCTCCCCCACCTGCCTACCAGAGACAAAAAAATGCATGCAGACACCATGGGGTGGATGATAGGAAACCGAGGCAATGCAGAAATGACAGGGAGAGATGTAGTGCACAAAGAAATGGAGGGTTTTTGATGATGAGGTGGGAGAGGCCATAGAGAGAATATAGAAGTGAAATCATTAATGGCTGGAAAGTGAACAGAGAACTCAAATTTATGTTTTTATACCTCTGCGGTTCTTTGACATAATGAACAGCTTATGTACGCACTTGATGAGCCCGCCTTCAATGTACACATCTGCATAAAGAGACTGGTCATCATTGACCACCCGCCCTCCTTTTATCAGTAGCCTTTCACCCTGCAACAGAGAGGAGGAGATGGGGGGGGGGTGATATTGCACAATCAGTTATGCAATAAATGACTGCATGGCTAAATTCTGAGTGTTGCACTGGATGGATGTGGGTTGCGTGGCTGCACAAGTGTTTTCTGTGGGCCCAATCTTCAAAAGTATTTTTCAACCCTTCTTCTCTTGCCAGTAGCATATAATAATTATAATAAAATGCTGAGTGTTTAGATACCGTCAAACGAGCGTTGCCTTTTTTTTGGCACCCTCATGAAGACACCTGCAACAGCACAGGAATGCAAAGAGCACAGGATGTTATATCTCCATGGCAACTAGTGATCATCCATGTGATTATCAGCATCCATAAACCATAATGATGAGATCGTCTTTATTAAATAATTGATTATAATGTTGTGGTGTGGCTTTCCTTGTGTTGTTGGAAATTCTCCATAATTCTCCATAAGGAAATATCATCTGCATACTGATATGTGCACATTTTGTGCACAAATCTGTCTGGATGAGGACACCTTTGTTTTAACCACCGTCACGCACCGGCAGCGTTGAAATCATCCGGTCACATTCCACAACCCTCTCCACCTCCGAGCGAGATTAAGAGGTTCAATTTTTCACGGACATTGGTAAATGTCACGGTCGATGTTAGACGTTTTTTTTTTTCTTTTACACACACCGGAGAAAGCTCACCGTGGAAGGCCTTCTGCTCACGGAAGCCTCACTAAGAATTTAATCCTCTGGCTTTCGGGCGACGGAGGATTTGCGGACGCTCGACGCCCCCCTCTACTCCCCACCCCCACCCACCCGTGGGCTCCTACCGTGGAATCGGGGATACCGTTCTTCCCCTCGTAACCAGACATCTTCCTTCCCCTCTCAACGCAAGCAATCCACGCTGCTTCCCCGGCGCGTCTTTGTCTCCCCACCCCCTCCTCCCACGGGATGCGCGGCGAGGGTTTTTTTGTTTGTTTGTTTGTTTAGTGTTTTGAGGGGCGAGAAAGCGACCTTTGGGATGCGCGCGGCCAGGTGACCGAAACGTGCACGCACCGGGAGAGTGCGAGTGGCGTGCACGACAACGGAGGAAAACAAACAAACGAACAAGAAAAAAAAAAAAAAAACAGCGGATCGTCCTGACACCCGCGCCGCTTCCCTAACACAGTAACAAACACGCGTGGGACGACGCCTGTCGCTGTCCACTTCAGCACCGCGAGATTTCAGCAATCCGGGCTTTCGAGATCACGGAGATCAAATTGCGGTGCAAAAAGGAAAAATAGGCGGGGATGCAAAAGGGGACTATTTTTCCTCAAAAAACCTTAGTCCCGCCACCATATCGAGGCCACCGAGGTATGAAGTGGGCCAGCCGGGCCTCGGTCTGGGCGTGTTCCGCCGTGCGCTTTGTGGGGGAAAAAATAATAAATGCAAATTATATGCCGGGAAAACTGGAAAAATAGACTTTTTACCTCTCCGTTTTGGCTTTCCCCCTCCTTTTTTGCATGATCGAACTCGACGCCGGGGCGAGCCTGCTCTCTGTCTCCGGGCGATTCGGACACCGACCCCTCGCCGGGCGTCTTGCCGGGAGGGTCGCCGACATCCAGCAGCCTCTCCCGGCTGCCGCTCCTCGGGGTGCGGCTGCCTTTCCTGCCCACCGCGTAGTTCTCGAAGTCTATGGTTTTGCTGTCGAAAGCCCCCTCCACGGAGCTAAACATCCCGTAGCTCTTCCGTTGGTTGGGCCCGGTACTGATCGGTCCCGCCAGGTACACCGGCAGCTCGTCCTCCCGGTTCCATTGCCTCCTGTAGTCCGACATCGCTGCTTCCAATGTGCGTGTGTGAGTGCGTGTTTGTGTGTGTGTGTCGGGGGGGGGGGGGGGGCGGGGATAATGGCCCCCCCGGGGTGCGAGGTTTAATTCAAAGAGAGGCCGCCATAGCCCCCCCCGCGTTGGGTGGGGGCTGGAG